>PVHY01004613.1:13729-92277 GCA_004024945.1 Uropsilus gracilis
GCAGGGCAGAGCACATGCCAAGTGGGCCTCACCTTGTGACATGAATTGAGGAAGTCATCACTGAGGCTGCTGTAAGACTTGAGCAGGTTGGCCTTGACACCGCGTGGGGGCTCGATGGTCATCTTGGAGCCATTCTGCAGGATGGACACCGGGAACTTGTTGCTGGGCAGGCTGGTGAGCCACAGGCGGAAGTCGCGGTGTACCTAGGGGCCATGCTCCTTGTAAGCGTCAAAACTTACACCTGGTGGCTGCTCCCCAAAACCAGGCTTCCTGGGCACCCTCAGCCTGGGGTGGGCCAGGACAGGCTGCATGAACCAAATAGGGCTTTTAGCAAGTGCCAGAGTTACTGGTCTCTGCTGAGTGGCTGCGGTAAGCGAGTCACCACTGGTAATGGTAACATGGAAGCTACTGAGATGAACCTGGTTGATGTGCGTCACACGTCTGTGACTGAGCTGCGAGCCTGGCTGAGCTGCATGTTTTGTGAAACCTCATTTAGCTCCATCAGTGCTGGATAGACATATGAGAACCCACTTCAGCTGAGGAGACATGTGGCAGGCAGGACGACGCACCTTGTCGGGACTGATGTGCTCGATGAGACGCTCAAGGGCCGGCATCCAGCTTGGTGCCAAGTGGCAATTCTGGAAGAAGACCCACTTGCCCCTCTCTATGGAGCTGCGCATCATGGCTTCAGCCCGGGGACCCTGCGGCAGTAGGAGCAAGAAGAGCGCGGAGTGAAGGGAAACAGCTGGTCCACTGACCCACCCTCTTCTTCCCACCCTGCTCCATCCTTACCTGACCCTGACCCAGAGAGATGGCAGAGAGCTTCTTGGAGAACTTCATCTCTTCAGCAAACTTGTAGAGGTCAGCAGCAGGGTCGGTGCCCGGGGACAGCACAAAGATGAGGGGTGTGGTGGAGTTGGAGTCTTTGAACACCAAGGATAGGTTGGCTGTCTGTAGGGCAAGGAGAGATACCAGAGTCACTGGATTGAGGAGAGAGAGGCAGGCACCAGCGCAAAGGAGCAGGGACTTGGGGCTCCCAGGAGGGTCCCAAGGGTGCTTTCTGGTGGGGTCTGGAACCTCCCAGAGCCTTGATGGGCAAGCTAAGAGTGCCTGCCTGACCAAGCTGCAAAGTGGCCTGTCCAGGTACACCCAGGAATGGGATTTGCCCAGGGCACTGGCTGGTAGCACTTGCCTGGGGCTCAATGAAGCGTGGCTCCAGATTGGTGGCCACAAAGTCCTGCATGGCATTGGTGACCTTGTCTCCACGCAGGCAGCGGAGGATCAGCAACTTCTGGAACTGGTCCAGATATTGGTCCCAGATGCCAGGCAAGGGCTCCCTGCAACAGGGCATGGATTTCACTGAAAGCTGACTTGTGGGAGGGTCCCAGCGACTTGTGGGAGGGACTCTGCCAGTTGGACAGCAGGAAACTGTAGGGTATCTGGTAGGAACATGATCAATGCTGTAGAAGAGAACTGGCCGCAGCTGCAGGCCAACTCTGGGGCTTTTTTAGAGAAGGTTCCTGGGCAGGACTATTTTGATGGGTTCACCCTGGACCTGCTCTGCGTGCCCTGGGGCTCAGCTTACCGGTGGGGCTCAGGGCTGTCAAAGATGGCCTGGAATTCCGAGAGGTGCTTTACAAAGTCAGAGGTGAGGGTAGAAAAGGTTGGCAGATTCGAGAGTGCCAGGATGTCTCGCCAGGCTCTGTCTGAGAGCCAATCTGGTGCAGGGTTCTCAATCATGGCCTGGATGGAGCCCCCAGACAGGAGGTAGCGCCACTCACCCTGCCAGGGGATGAAGGTGGGGTAGGTGGCTAGAGTCCAGGTCCTGTGGCCTGTCTGTAGGCATCCCACCCAGCAGTGCCTCCCCTCCCTCCCTCATGCAAGAAATGGAGTCCCGCCAGGCACAATGGCATGCGCCTGTAATCCCAGCCTTGGGAGGCTGAGGCTAGTAATCGCTTGAGCCTGCGGGTTCGGGACTACCCTGGGCAACATAGCGAGACCTGGTCTCTAAAAAAAAGGGAATCTCTCTTGGGTATGATGGTTGGGTAAGTCTGGTTAGTGTCCCTTCTCCTTTTCTTGACTGTGATTTTAGGTAGAGGATTTGACCTCTGTGAACCTCATTTCCATAGCCAGAAGGCCCAGAACTCTAGCTCTATCCAGAGATTTTTGGGGGGTGGGTGAACCCAGCACACATAAAGGCTGTCGCTCACTGCCTTGGTACATGCTACATCACCTAATACCCCAAAATACCTGGGGTTCATGGAAATGTGAGTGGAGAGGCTCATCAGCACACTTAAGGCTTTGAAGGCCTGCGCTCTTGGGACCAGTTGGGCCACAATTAACCCAGGGCCCCTTGGCTGTCCTTAAGCAAGGAACCGTTTCTCAAGGCCTCTGGGCCTTTGCTCTTGCTGTGCCCTTATGCCTGGCTTCTCTTCCCTTCCACCCCATTCTCTCTGGCTCTGCAACAGGGAAATAACCCAGGCCATCCATCCCAGGTCTCTGGCTCCCCACCCTGCACCTCTGTGCTGAGGCACCTGGTTGATCTTGCCCTCATTCATCATGATACGGACACACAGCAGGAACGCGAACATCAACTTGTGTTTCTCAAAGAGGCTGCGGCAGACATTGCTATAGAGGCTGTAGGTCAGATAGCGGTTGATGTTGGCGATGCGCTTCTTCAGGTTGTCTGCAGGGCACAGAGGTGATGGCAGTGTGCAGGGAGAGGTGAGGGAAGACCCCCCCCCAAGCCAGTCCAGTCAGTTGACCCAGCAGCTACAGGGGCAGCAAAGTTCCCAGCTAAGGGGCTCTGGGGAGGGAGAGGACAGGGATGTGTGTGCTGTTGTGCAGTGTGGGTCTGATGGGAGAGTCTAAGCAAGTGAACGTGTGTGTTTACATTTGTGCCTGCTGTGGAAATGTATCCATGCGTGTCACTGGTACCCGTGTGGGAGCCAGGTGTTTGTGTCAATGTGTGCACACATGCCAAGGCTACCTGCCCTCTCCGAGTTGGTGATGCCTGAGAGGAAGATGTTGAGAAACCACTCGAGGGAGTACTGATACATGGGGTCCACATTGGCCAGGTCAGACACACAGAAGAAGAGGATCTGGGTACGGACGGCCACAGGTATGTACTCCATGCGTGTAAGGTCGATGTCCTTCTCTGTCTGCTCTGCGATCCTGACCTTGGTCTGGGGATGCAGAGGGGAGTAGCAGGTCAGGCCCAGCTAGGCCAGCAAAGAGCAGAAGGTTTAGGTGGGTGAGAACAGGGATTGGGCCGAGGGCAGATGGAGAGGCGGGAAAAGGCAAGATGGGTAGGCAGACAATGGCGAACCTGGATCTCGGCAGCCTTCAGCTTGGAAGCCTCCAGCACCTTGATGAGCTCCACATCATCCACAGGGTTGCCTTCAGAGGAGCTAAGCCGGTACAGGATCTGGTCTTCAATGTCTTTCAGTTCCTGGCGCATCTTGGCATTACTAACGATCAGCTGGTTCTTGGCTTCCTCGAGGTCAGGCCGCTCCTCAGCCACGACCTGACCCAGCAGTTGGTCCTCTAACCCACTGCCAGGGACAGGAACACCACGTCTATAATACCTGGTGGAACCTAGAGAGCCACCCCTTGAGACTGCTCACCTATTTCTCGGTTTCTGGGACCCCAAGTACCCAGAAGCTGCTGCTGGTGTCAGCCCGGCCTCTGTCAAATGCACAGCCTGCCTTCAAGTGACCAGTTCTCAGTGAAACCTCAGAAAGCAGCCCAGGATCCCAGCCAGGGGTTGGGCAATTGGATGTGTGAGCTGGGATCTTCAAAACACCCCCTTTTTGCAAGAGGCAGCTCTGGGGGGCTGGGCAGGACTGGTCTTAAGGGTGTTTTCACCCACATTCTGTGGAGAAGCTCATAGTGGCCACTGGATTGGAGACTTTATTGTGAAGTGGGCTCTGTGGACCTGTGGGCACTGTGTGGGTGGCCAGCCAAAGCCGTAGTGCTTGGGATCATGGCACCATGAGCAGAAAATTCAGAGTCAGGATGTGCCCATGTCAGGGCTGCAGATAGCTCTGGAGTCAGTATACATGGGCCCAGCCAAGACTGAGCTTCAGTGGAAGGGTGCCATGGAGGTTGGGAGTACAAACAGAGGATCTAGAAAGGGGCCTGAAGCCAGGCATGGTGGTACATGCCTGTAAGTGGCAGCCTAGGAAGCCGCAGCTGGGACCAAGGATCGTGGTTTGAGTCCCACAGGGGGCATGTAGCGAGACCTAGTTCCAAAAAAATATAGCTGGGCGTGGTGGCGTATGCCTGTAATCCCAGCTACCTGGGAAGCTGAGGCTGGGGATTGCTTGAGTCCGTGGTACCCCGGGCAACGTGAACCTGTGGTTCCACAGGCAAAAATAGCGAGACCTAGTCTCAAATGAATGAATGAATGAATGAATGAATGAATGAATGAATGAATGAATGAATAAATAAATAAATAAATAAATAAATAAATAAATAAATAAATAAATAAATAAATAAATAAATAAAAACAAAGGAAGAAAAGGAAAGGGGCCTGAAATGCTTTGAAATGCTAGAGAGCCTGGGAGGAAGCTGTCTGTCAGAGCCTCTAAGATAGGGAAGGACCTACTGAATCCTAGCCTGAGAGTGAGAGAGGGGCAGCTGGTAGGCTGAGGGGGCCTAGGGACTGGGGCCTTACCTGGGTGACAGGGTGAAGTTGATGAGGGTGAGTTTGGTGAAGATCTCTGGTGTGTAGTGTGGATTGGGCAGCTTGGTGGTGATATACATCCTGAAGTCCTCGTGGTAGGGGATCACCGTGTCCCCCAGTTTCAACACTGTATTCCCCTGCTGCTTGTATGTCTGCAGTCAACAGGATGGGCAAATGTTGTGGCCTGGGCCTCACTGATGGGGCAGGGGGAGGGGACTGCCCTCACCCCTGTTTCATAGGCTGTTCCTAGTCCACCCCTACTGCAGACCCACCTGCTTGAGCAGCACAGGCTCCAGGGCTGGGTCCAGTTCCTCACCCACATTTTCCAGAAGGCAGGGCTTGCCAAAGCGGATGGCATTCTCCATGCTGCGCAGGAAGTCACGGTCACTCAACTTGAACACATCCAGTCCATTGTCCTTCTCCTGAGGGGGCAGGGGGCATGTAGGGGCTGTGGCTTAGCTACCCCCCCCCCACCCTGCACACATACTGAGCACATTGGATGGGGTGTTGGCACCAGGCAGCACCCTCACCATGTTCTTGATCCATTTGTTGGCCTGGCCTTGTGGGTCAATGAAGTGGGTCCAGCGTTGGGAGAAGTGGTTGATGACCCCGTTTTCCACTGACAGCGTATCGTTGGGGAGCCCAGCAATCTGTGGGGCACCAGGCATGAGGCTGGGTGGGGGCTCTCATATGAGTTGGTCAGGTAGGGCATTAGCTACCTCCAACCTTCATGTTTTGGCTGTATCTCCCCTCTCTTTACTGGACCCCCTTGCAAGCAGAGGGCAGGTGGCAAGGGGTCTGCGCCCTGGATCCCTGTTTCTCTCCTCATAGGTTGACTGCTGACAACCCCCTTTGCTGGGCCCCATTCCCTTGGCTCAGTCCTCCCACTAGGCTCACGCTCAGAGTCTGCCTGCGCTCTCTTTGTTCTCTTCTTGTGCCAGCTCTACCTGTCCTTCTGGGTCTAGCTCAGACATGACTCTTGTGGGAAGCCTTGTTAACCCTCACTCTGAGCACTGCTCCCGGACCCTCACTCTGTCCAGCACCTCTTGCAATGGGCCCACAGTGAACCAGCAGGAGTGCCACGGTGGGCTCAGCTTTCCTCCCTACATACCACCTTCTTGGTGGGTTCCGAGCAGATTCAAGGGAGGGACCACAGAGCACACCCAGGAGAGAGGGTGGGAGGGAGAGACGCTGCATCACATCCCAAGACCTGTCTGGTCATTCCAGCTTCCCCCGGGGTGAGCACCTGCCACGAGCGGATCTTCACTGGGTTTCCCAGCGTTCCGATTAACGTGGGCTCGCTGGTGTGTGGGACCTGGTGGCACGTGAGCTGCTGGACCCAGTTGTTGTAGAGCACTGTGCGGTACTGGCCCTGGGGAGATGCCGGACTCAGGGTTAGCTTCCCCTGACACATGGGATGCCGGCCCTGAACTCCAGTGCCTGGCAGGGTGCACAGAGGTCAGAGGTCAGCCACAGAGCTGGATGCCTATGCCCTAGTGCCACTTTGGTGATTCCCTTGGTTTCTATAAACCTCAGCCCCTCATGTGTGAAACAGGTAATGATGACCATGCCCACTGTCAGGGCATCTGTGAACTTACATGTGCACACGGCAGGCACAGAAATGCCAGGTCCAATTTCACACTGGAACTCAGGCTTTCTGGCTGCTCTGTGCGGCCATAGCCTCTGCCTGCATGGCGTCTGGTTCAGATTGGGCACCTGAGGGTGCTGGCTGAATGGTATGTGTGAAGAGACACCCGCAGGCCACTCCTTGTGCAGGTCAGGCCTCTTTGGGAAGTGAGACTGGCCCAGGCAGGACTGGAGGCTCCTTACCGTGAAAGGGCCCAGATAGGCCACGAAGCCAGCGGCCACCAACACGTCCCCGGAAATGTTGTCAAGCATGTGCTCCAGGTTCTCCACCGTCTCCTGCCAGCGCACCCGCTCATCTGACAGTCCATTGATGAGCTGAAGAGGCAGCCTCATGTTGTGGGCTCTGGGAGCTCGGGCTAGTGACCTGGGTCTCCCTGCCTGGGACAGTGCCCTGTGCTGCTGGGACAGTGTGTAGATAGCCACCCCCAACCCACCCACCGCCCAGACACTTGCAGCCCCGGTCTGGGGCAGGCATACCCACAGGCCCTGCTTGACATGTGTGCACACCTTACTAGCACGGCCCAGCCGCTGCTCACACTGCTCACACTTCATTTCCAATTCCTCCTTCTTGGTGATGCATTCTCGGTACTTGGCTTGCAGCGTGGAGATGCCATCTTCCACCTCTTGCAGGCGCTGCTTTGCCTCCTCCAGGATCTTCTGTGTCACCTCTAGGTCGTCCTGGGCTTCCTTCAGGGCTTGCTGCAGGCAGAGGGCACACGGCCAGCAGACTACCCAGGGGGGCCCCCCTGGCCTCCTCCCTACCCCCCTGCCCTCCAACTTGACTTGGCCCTCACCCGCTTGGGTTCCACAGCCTTAGCCACAAAGTGGTACTTGTGCATGGCACGCACCCATTGGCAGATGGAGGTGCAGGCCTTGGACACCTTGGCGATGGCGGCAGGCTGGAACTCTTCGTTGTCAATGTAGGGCTGGATGACTTTGATCACCGCCTCCCCAATGTTGTCCTGGAGATGGGAACCACGTATCTCAGGGTCCTGACCCATGGGAAGCCTAAGCAGTGGTGCCTGTGGGACTGCTGTGACCTGCCTCTCTGCATCCACCCCCTGTGTGGACTCAACACAGCCATCCTCCTTAGGGATTAAATGGCCCAAAAAGGCTGGCCAGAAGGGGAACTTCAGTATTCCCAGGAGTCTGGATGAGACAATTGGAGATTTCTTCCTCTAGAAACAAGGTAATTGCTAGACCAGATGAAACAAAGGCCCCATTAGAGATTCATTTAAGAGACCAGGGCTGCTTCTTGGCAGGTGGGTAGACAAGTAAGCAGTTTTGATGTCCAACCAGGCTCATGTTCAAATATGGTAATTCCCACCCCAAGAGCTCACCATACACCTGGGCTCTTGTCCCATCCTGGAAGCACCTGACCCTGCAGTTCAGGATGGGTCCAGGAATTTGCATTGCCCATGAGCATGGGACCAGGGGAGTCCAAGCACTGGCCATGAGCACTTCTGGTTTGGGCTTAATTATGTAGTGTGCTCTGGTTTCCAGTCTTATGGAAGAGGAGGCACCAGGCAGGAGCCTGGGGGGGGGGGGCTCAGCAGCCACTGAGATGGGCCATTGTCTCTACACTCTCAGTGAAGCTGGCAAAGTGCTGATATTAGGGATGAAGATGTGGTCTCCAAGGGAGCTGGAGCTCCAGGTGGACCTAACCATGAAGCAGCCCCAAGAAAGCATATGCTGTGGACACTGACAATCCCAGAGCTAGACAGGCGGACAGAGAAGCAGACAGGAGGAGCTGTACCTCCTGCTAAGGTGCTAAGGTCAAGGGAGAGGCAATGGCAGAGTAAATGATGAGGGTTCTAACAAAGTTCTGGGGGTCTCAGGGGGGAAAGAGCATGAGAGAAACTCAGGCTGCAGAGCCTTGGAGTGGTTGTGTCCTATAGCCAGGATGTGGTTCTAGTCAGCTCTGTGGCTGTACGTGTTACAGGGAGGAAGACAGGACAAGGATCTCAGCTCTAGAATGGGGCAGCCTCCCCGCCCTGCTTCCCTGTCCAGCTGGGTCCTGAATTTATTCACTGGCCGGTCAGAACCTGGCACACTCACTTTGTCATATTTGAAGAGGCTCTCAAGGAAGCGGCCTGGGTCCTGAAGTAGCCCTTTGCCAGGCTCCCAGTAGTCATCCACCTTGGAGCCAGGCTTTTCTCCAGGCACCTTCTTGGGCTTTATGCCCTTCATGATGCACACAGCTTCTATAACCAGCTTCACACCCGGGGGAGGCCGCTGCATGGCTCGCACCTGAGGGCAAGTGCACATGTGGGAAGAAGGCCTATCACTGAGTAAGTACCCCCGAAAAGCCTTAGGTGGGCTCTACCAGCTGCTTCAGCTGTGATTCCTACCACTCCCCCCCCTTGTACCTAGGCCCAGCCATGGGGTTCCAGATGCTCCCCTCTCAAGGTCCAAAGCCCTCCCCATACACCTGCCTGGGTCCTGGTATAAGGAGGTAAGGGTAGACAGTTGAGCTTGAGGCCCAGTTCTGCCTTGTCTCTTAGCACATGACCTCCAAGGCATTTGTAGAGGGAGTGCTAGAGAGGCACTAAGGAGGGACTCAAAGGGGAGCAAGGGGGACACCTGACCCCACCTCAGTCACATCATTCTTGTTGAGGTTGCGCAGGCTGGCCAGGGCTGCATCCAGGGCTGGCAGTGCCTCATCCAGATCCTTCTGGGCATCATCAGCAATAGCTTGTGCCTTCCTGGCCTTCTCGTTGGCTTTGATCTCCTCTGCCTGCACTGAATTCCGAGTCTCCTCAGCGATGGCCGTGTCCACCTGGCAATCAGAGGCAGTAAGGGCCCACCTGGTAGCCAGAGTTGGGGGCAAGTATGCCCTCCTCACTCTATCTCAGTCTCCCCAAGTGCAAGGAAGTGAGGTTTGGGATGCCCATCTCCAAGGGCCCTCTGCGCTATAGCAGACTACCAAGATTTGGGAATGCTGGGAGCCTCTTCCACAAGCTGTGTGCTGCATTGTGGGCCTGGCATGGGACACTGGGCTTTACACACCATAACATAACTGCCCCACAGGGGAGGGTCCTATACCCACAGGGCACCTCTATGTATGACAGAGACAGGTGGTTCTCTCACAAGTCACTTTCTTCCCATCTGCTAGGAAAAAATTCAGTATACACTGATTTTTTAGAGCTGGACACAGTATTCCTGAGAAAACTGCTACATGAACATGCAAATCTACAGGTCTCTGTGAGGACCTGGTCTCTTGGTTCAGGGGAGGAAGTGGGGGACAGGAAAGCAGGGAGGGTGGGGTAGAAGAGGGAAAGTAATAAGTAATAAGACTCAGGCTATGGGCACCCAGCACTCAGTCTGCACTGTGATGAGCTGCATTTAGAACTTCCCTATATGCAGTGCAGTGCCATGTCTGGCACAGAGTAGCTCTAATCAAACATTTATTAAATAAACAAATGTCGACTGAACAAGGAAAAGGCACAGAGAGAGAATAAGCAACCTGCAGAAGTTGGGCAACTAGTGATCTTGTAGCTGTACAGGGATGCCCAGCCCCCTCAGACACAGCCTGACATCAGGGAGGGGACTCCCCAACCCTTACCTTAATTTGATCCATGGTGACCATGGTATCCTTGGCAGCCTCCTCCAGTAGGGGGCGCATAATCTCCAGCTCCTCTTGCATCTTGGCCACGTCCTCAGAAGTACTCAGCAGCTGAGGGTTAGGGGGCAAAGAGGGGAGATGGAATATGTATGCATCAGGGAGAAAGCAGGAATGGAGGAGCTAGGGAGAGAACCTGTGATGACTTCCTCATTCGTGAGTGAGAGGCTGTGGCTGGCAGCGTTCATGGTTCCAGGTTGCTCAGTGGGCCCCAGAGAAAGGAAGCGGTTCCCTGAAAATCTTTGGGGTGACCTGCTTTGGTCTTGCTTTTGATTGGCATCTTTTGGGAAGAGGGAAGCCATCCATTAAACTTGGTGAGCTGCCAGTTTCAAGGTTGGGTTGCCCTAAGTCACAGCTAAGATGAGGTGGGCAGAACCATAGGCAGCAAGCCACTGCCCACAAGGTCCTGCCCTGCCCACCTTGTCCAGGCCACTCTTCATGCGATTCTTGGCAGTTTTCAGCTCCTGTTTCTTTTGCCCAATGAGGACGGTGAAAATGTTGAGCAGTTCCAGATAACTTTTGGGGGTCACGTAGTTGTGGCGAGCCAGCTCAGCCAGATACTCAGCACACTTCTGGGCCACCGACTGGTGGATAGACACGCAAACCTGAACCTGTAGGGTGAGAGAGCCTGCTTATGGCATTGCAGAGTCCCCAGCAAAGATGGACATCAGGGTGTCCTCAAAGCCATTTCAGTGCAGGAGCCCCAGTGCCCCTTACACTCACTGTCTCCTGTGATCCTCATAACCTCCAGGTCAAAGTCATTCTGCAGATGAACTACCCATAACCCAGCAAAGTCCAAGGCTTTGTTAAGCTGCCATCTGCCAAGACAGAGCTTGTTTTGAATGTGGACCCAGGGGTCTCCCAGCTCCTGGCCAAGTGGCTGATGAGAAGCCATGTGACCTGTCTCTCTCTGAGAGACCCAAGGCAGGGCCTTCCTCAGAGGCTGATCTGAGAGGAAGGTGGAGCTGAGGCCTCAGCACAGCTGGCTAGAAACGGCTCAGTCAGTGACCACCACTCTCCCAGGTCAGATTAGATAACTCTGTGGTCTCTGGGGTATATTGGAATGGTTTTTGAAAAAAAGCTGCCATGAAGTCCCAGGAAATAAGAGTGAAAGCGCAATGGAACGCACAACTTCTACATGTCTGTGGCACGCCCATCGTACAGAGGGAGAGACTGAGGCTTAGACAGGTGAGGTTTTCTGCCCCAACGTTTACCTTCAGTGGTGGGCCTGGGCCTCTCCCTCAGGCCTTGGTGAACCCCAAGTACTGACCTAAACAGCTCCCCCGAGGGCCTGCTCTTAACCAAAACACTTACCATCCCTTTGATTACAGTGAAGGTGGTGTCCAGTTCTGGAATCTCGCTCAGGAACGTGCTGGCCACAGATTCCAGGGCTTCTGCGGGCCACTCGTTAAACCAGTCAATAGTACAGCAGTTGACCAGGGAGGGAAACTGCCTCAGGCGAGCTCGAAAGATCTCTCCAATGGGGCTGGGAAACCAGACATCCAAATGAATTCCCGAGATGCTGACTTACACTCCCATGGAACCCTTCCACAGTCCTGTGGCATGGCAGCCAGAGGCTACGGCCCAGCAGCCTGAACCCAATGGTGAGATGGCCAGACCTGGGCCACCGCTCCTCATGGCAGGCCCGAGCACCCCACCTAGCACTGCCTCCCGCATGGCTATGACAGTCATCATACCTCATGCACAGCACCATGTGGATGTTGCTGCGCACACGCCCGGTGTAGGCTACCATGAGGTTGGCCTTGGTAGGCTGTAGGCCCTGCTCCTGGATCAGGGGCCGCATGGCCGTGATAATCTGGTCCTGCTCATCCAAGTTGTAGAGGTTGGGAATATCACCAGAGTTCAGGACATTGTTGATGTCCTCCAGGAAGGACTCATTCTTGATCTGGGGGTGGGGGGGGTAGGCAGGGATGGAAGAGCTAAGCTTAGACGATGGTCCCTGGATATGGGGCTCACCCAGCATGGTTCATGGACCCTTCACAGCAGCCTGAATTTATAGACCTTGTCCCCACAGTCACATAGTGACTGTACAAATCCCAGTCCAGGATTTGTACACAGGCTTGTCCTGCTGCAGGAGCCTAAGGCACGCTGCTAGGGAGTATCCCAGGTCTTTCCACATGGTAGGAGGTGTGGTATCTTCCTTCCCTGTGTGCCTCCATTTATTCATGGGAGGAAACCAAGCCAGAGGCAGAAAGGGGTCCTTGGTCATCTCCTATGGCCAGAGTCTGGCCCATGCCAGAGGGCACCCCCACTTACCAAAACTATAAAGGTGCCCTGGGCAGAGGAGCCCTTCTGCTGGGCGGGGTACATTTCAGGCTTCAGCCTCAGTCCATCCCTGACCACAGCCAGGAGCCAGCATTGCCCTATTTGTCTTGAGTCCCAGGCCTACAACTTCTCCTGTCTTAGAGACCTGGGGAGAGGCTTCTTGCTCGGGGAACTCTGGAGGGAGCAGCTTGGGCGTATCATTTGGCATATGTCCTGTGGTCCTCGAGCCAAGGGCTTTCCTTGGCTAGTGAGAGGTGTTACCTATGATCAGCCAAGGTGCCAGAGGCCTTCTTTACTTTTGGGGTGCAGTGTGACCTATGAACCCTTAGCTCTGTCAGGTTGGGTAGAGCCTTATGCCCCTGTCTGTGGGTCTACCGAGTTCCAGCGGTCCTCCCAAGTTCCACTTCAAGTGACAATGACCTGGCATGAAGGGCTGACAGCTTTTCAGGATGCCACATAGAATGGGGTTGAATTCAGCCCACCCTGAACCATGCCCACTGCCCATGGTGGTGGCACCTGGGTATCCGAGAACAGGAACGTGATGGGCAGGTCCTGCAGGCCAGCCTTGAGCAAGACCTTCTTGACATCTTCTCGCCACTCAGTCATGCCATAGTTCTTAGACAGCTCAATCTGGAAGCACTCATACTCTGCCCTGGGGACATGTATTTGGGTGGAGGCGAGTCAGTGCTTGCAGTCAAATGCAGAGGAGCTGGTGGGTGCCCACACCACTCTGGCAGGCTGGAGTCTTGCTCCCATCCTGGGAGGACCTGCAAACTCTCTGGGCCCTGAACCTGCTCTCTTGCCCCCAAACCTTTGCTCAGGGCCCTTCTGCAGCCTGATACAAAAGTACAGCAGCCTGGAATGTCCTTCCCTTCTATGTTCCCACTGTGATGCTGAGAGCAGGCCCATAGACACTCTAGGAAGCTCTCCACGATGGATACAGCTACGCACTGTCAGCTATTGCTGCTCCCAGTCCTTGGAGCCCTAGTCCCAATTCCCAGTCATTCCAGAAGCCCTTGGGCTTGGGTGGGTCTGACGTGGACCAGTCCCAGGCTCCTTCCACTATGGAAGAATCTAGGCGGAAACAACAGCCTGCTGTCAGCCACCCACTGCCCTCCACACCTGGGGGACTCTCACATGTGCGAGGCAAGTCGTGTGAGGGAGCTGCGGCCACTGCCCCCCACACCCAGCAGGAGTGCATTGCCCAGTGCCTGGCGAAGGGTGCGGCTGATGCGGCAGATGTGGCTCATGGCATCCATGAAGAGGACCAGCTTCAGCTTGGTTGTGTTGATCTGATTGTAGTCGTCCATGTACTCCTGGATCACCTGCATCATCTGGGAGGCCAGGAGGATGGGGTGAGCTGGATCCTCCCCTGTTGCCATGTGCTTGGAGCACACCCCCCACCAACCCACCCTGCTACTCTTCATGCAGAGGAGTGTTGAGCCTTAAGAAGACAGGTTCATCTGAGCTAGGCCTGACCCGCTGGACTCACTAAGACCGGAGGGTCAGGGTCAGACCTATCTTCTCCTTCTGGAGTTTGCCAGGATGTGCTGTCCAGGGACCCTGGTGGGAGCTCCCAGGAGTGGAAGGGATTCGTGAGGAGAGAAGCCCTCAGGAAGGGTGCTCTGTCAGCTCTGAGACCACTGACGGACATTTCCTTCTGCCTCCCTGACGTCCTGAGTCGGATTCAAGAGCCCACCTAGGCATCATCTTATCCAGGGTGGGATGAGAGCCCTCAAACAGGATGTCCCTGTTACAGCGCCTGTCTCAGAGGCACAGACTCCTCAGAGATGGGCCAACTGAGCCGCTGCTCCCCTTGACAGCAAGGAAACAGACTCCAAGCAAGGGGCCTGATGCCCCTAAGCCAGTCTTCTAATCCAGGGTCCTGACCCTCTGGTCCCAGTGTGGTGGTCCCAGTGTGGTGGTCTGTTAGTGGTTGCTACCAAGGGCCTGTACCACCAGGGTTGGTTGAAGAAGACCCCACCAGGGTCAGGTACCTCACCCTCTTCTCACTGATGATGAGTTCGTAGGACTTGACATCAGCGCCTGGCCACATGAAGTCCCCGTAGAGGATGGGTTGGAAGGGGCAGACCTCCTCGAAGGCCACCTCCCACTCTCCCATACGAGCCTCCAGGAGCTTGTCGAACCAGCTGCGGTCTTCCTCGTTGACCAGGCGGTCGCGGAACACGCGGCAGTTCTCATGATACCACAGCCGGAGCAGCTGCACCTTGTCCTGCGGTCATCCCAGCATCAGCACCCTGTGCTCTGGACCCTCTGCCACTTCTCCATGCACCAGGGCTGGGAAGCTAGCTGGGAGTCATAGCTCCCGGGCCTGGGCCTGCCTCTCCCAGTAAGATCCGGCGAGACCACATGTGGGCCTTGCTATCCCTTGCTCCAGGCCCAGCTAGCCAAGAGCCTCCTGGGCCCCCAGCACCATTAACTGGCTAATACTTCTCCCTTCTTAAATCCCCCATGGTACCCAAACCCCAATTCCAGGAGGGATGCTGGGTTCTACTTTACTTTCCTGACCCCTAGTTTGGCAAGCCTCACCAACTCTGGCCCCATCTCTACTGCCACATCTATCCAGGCTTCCCCGCCTTTCCTTGGGTGACCAGGCCCTCACTCAAGCTCCTCTCCTGACTCCTTGGGCAATTGACTCCTTTTGCAAGGAATAGCTTCTGTCCTGTCCACCCTCCCTCACCATTCCCCCAGCTGCACACACACTGACTCCTCTACCCCCCATTCCAATGTGCAAATCTGCCCTCCACCTGCCTCCCTGGTTCCTCATCACCCTCAAGACACTGTCCCCACTTACCCCAATGCATAGAATCTGTCTCTGTCACCCAGCACACCTGATACCCCACTCCCTGCCACCTTTCCTATTTCTTCCACCAGGATATCTTTGGTTCCTGGAAGGTATCCTACTCACTCTCCCCCCTAAATCTTCTTGTACTCAGGACTTCTGTCAAGAACCCTCTCTCCCCTTGCCTTACCCTGGGTTCCTCTCTGGTGTGACCCCCATCATGGCCACTATTGTGGGCAAGGGTTTGATCTGCAAGATGGGGCTCAGTTGTACAGAGTTCCTCCGGTCCGGTGTCTGCTGCATCCCCAGTCCCCCTGAGGACCTGGCCTGGGAGTATTTGGCCAGGAGGCCTGAAATTGGGTGGCCAGGGGGACTGGGAGGGCGCTCCTCTACTGGACACAGGGGAAGGGAACCTGCAGAACCTCACCTCAACCTTGGCGGGCTCGGCCATGAGCATGCCCTGGAAGACCTTGGAGAGGTCTCTCAGGTTGAAGGTGTAGTGGGACTTGGCTGGGGTGGGCAGCAGCTGGGAGGTGATGGTGGAGTATACCATGATGGTGGCTTCCACAAGGGGATCTGTGAGGTGGGCGATGTTGGGGGCCCCAGCTGCAGAAAGAGGACAGTGGGCCTGCGTCACACAGGTATGAGCTTCCTGTGCCACCTCTGCAGATCCTAAACCCCTTCTTGCTGGAGGGGTCCTGTATTCTCTCCATATGCCCATTTCCTACTCTCTAGGATCTCAGATGCCGCCTGATTCACCATAGGGTGAGGGAATCTCCCACTCTGATATCCCCCTCTTAACAGCCTACTCATAATGTAGCCTACCCATGTGTGGGGACACTGGGAATTGGGGACACCAATGGGGTGCTGGGTGTGGCCATTCCTGCCTGGCCCTAGAGGGCTGGGTTGCAACAGGGCAGCCCTGAGCCATGCACTGGGAGGGGTATGTGGTCCACACAGGCTGCAAGAGGCCACTGGCTGTGACCACTAAGCTCAGCACCCTTTGGAGCAGCTGCAGCCCCCAGCCTGTGTTTTCACCATATTTTAACATAACTGATTTGCTTGTTCTTTGAAAGTGCCAGTCCTTTGCCAGAAACCAAAATACTGTGGAGTGGGAATTTGGAACAGAGGTGGCCCTCAGGAAAAATAAATAAGTAAAGTGGGGTCAGTAACCCCAAAAAGAGAAGTTTGTGGCTGCAGTGCAAGATCCTGATGCCAGATACACTCCTCACCCTCAGCAAACTGATATACCCAGGAGAAGACTAACACAGGCAGGGGCGACACAGTGGATGGTGAGTGGAGGAGAGGAAGTGCTGTAGAAAGATGCTCTGCAGGAGAGTGGTGGGGAGAGCCCAGGCTGGGGATGTTGGCATAAAAGCTGGACTCATGGAGAAGAGTACTAAGCAAAGACCCGAGAAGCGAGCAGCAAGTGGGCACAGAACTGTTCCAGAGAGGGAACAACAACAAGGGCAAAGGCTGGGGGGAACACACCTGGGTGCTAAGGGCCAGCAAGGAGAGGTGAGAGCAGAGAGGAGAGGGAGACGCACACAGCTTTACTGCCATACTCAGAACTTGGCTTTTGCCTGCATGGGATGGTTGCACAGGGAAAGGATATGATCTGATTTCATATCATCTGGGCCCATCTGGCTGCAAGTGGAAGATGGACAGAAGGATGGAGGCAGAAGCAGGGACCACAGAGAAGCTGTGGCATGGCCAGGTGAGTGTGGACAGGATGGAAGCTGGGCTGGTGGGCAGCCGGGATTCGGATGAGTTCTGGAGGGAGACTCAGCAGGATCTCCTGACAGATGAGAATCAGGTTGGAAAGCAAGCAGGAGGGGAGCTGAACAACATGGCCTTTGTTCTAGAAGGACCTGAGATGAAGGGGTGCCGGGTGTGCCAGTCGGGACACAGGGTTTGATCTGTGATGCAAGGAAGCTCTGCCAGGTGGGGCTCGGGCACTCAGGAGAGAGGTGTGAAGTGTGAAGAGAGGTGGGCAGCAGCAGCACTAGGGTAGGGGACAATGCCGGGACAGGAGGATTGCCCAAGGAGAACCTGGCTAGGGAGAAGTGGCTGCTCAGCAATCCCGGGGAAGGTGAGGACTAAGAACCAGCTGCAGTCATGGTGACAAGACCACCGTCTTGTCCAGGGAGCGGCAGACTCAAGGGAAAGTGGGAGAGGAGTATTGCCAGCAGCAAGACACAAGCTTTGAGGACTTTTCCAAATGGAGCATGGCCGGGCATGGGTAGGAAGGGGACTAAGAGAGATTGTTTTGTTGTTGAGATGGGGGAAATTGGGACACGTCTGCATGTTGATGGAATGGTCCTGTAGAGAAGGGACTATTGGCCCTGGAGGGTGGCCATATCCTCAGGCAGATGGCAGGTCTAGAAGGAGGGTTTGACCTCCCGCAGGAGCAGGGAAGCTCATGCCAATAGCAGAGAGAAGTCAGCCCAAGGAGGCCTGGTACAAGGGAACAATGAATATGGGGGCCTAAAGAGGGCGTGGCCTTCTAAGGGGAGGGAGAAGACATGGGATGTGAGATGGGCACAGAGGTCTGCAGTGGTCAGGCCCCCGCTGCAATAGCCAGCAGATCACACTGCATGCAGGCACCATATAGAGGATGCTGGCCCCATCAGGTCCATGCCTGCTCTGGTTCTTGACACAGGGTGGAAGGTTGCTAGATTCCTTTGCCTGTTTATTCAGTTTGCACTGCTTTGCTTCTACTGTGGGTGGGCAATGAAACCAGGCTCTGCTGGCTATGAGAATGGGGGGACAAGCTATGAAGATAATTAGTATGACACTAAGCTTTGCATTAGCAAAAGCCCAGTGTCCCCCACAGAAGTCTGAAGATGACTCACTGTGGCCCCTGGTATCCAGCCTCAGCCACACCCAACTGGAACCCACCCTGGAACCAGCTTCCCTTCCCCATCTAGGTCCTCCCAGGCCCCGGTAGGGTTGCACTTACGCACAGGCTCCCGGTAACTTTTTTCTCCAAGAAGTCCATCTAGGGGGTCGAGGGAGAGACATGGGGCACAGAGTTAGGTGGGTCCCCTGCTAACCCTTCTTGGCCAACTGTGCCCAGCTAGACAACTCCTAAAGGAGCCCCAACCACCCTAACTCCTCAGAGCGACACGGCCACACTCCAAGCCAGGTGTGTGGCACTAATATTATCACTCCATTTTACAGATGGCGAAACTTGAGAGGTTCATGAATCTGCCGAAGAGCTGAGCTCAGTGCTTCAGTCATTCTGCTCTTTCCAGCAGCTGCCCAGCTGTCCTTGGTTTAACTCTGCCTTTGCCCATGGCCTCCTCCACCACCCCCACCTGATGCTCACTCATCCAACTGCCCAGAATGATGGAGAAGATGTGTTTCTTGCTGGCATCTTCCAACTCGACAAAGGACAGGTAGTTGAAGTGACGTGTCAGCCTCGGGGTGATGGGATTCCTGCCTCCACCAGGGGGGCCCAGCGCACAGATAAAGTTGATGTCCACCAGGAGCTTGAAGGCTCCTGGAACAGAGACAGAAAGTCAGGAGAGGGGCCCTGCAGGGCTGCTTTATGAATCAGCAGGCCCCAGGCACTTTTGGTTTCATGGGTTTCTCCCCCATTAAAAAAAGAAAATTAGAAATATAATTTATGACAGTATTGGTATAAAGAAAAGTATGTTAATATGATTCAGCTTAAAAAAAAAAAAAAAGAAAACATCTCTGTGGACCCCTGAAAGTCCCATGGGCTCTGGGTTTATGACCCCTAACAGGTGAAATGCCCTGCCTGGCCTGCCCTGCCCAGCCCCCAGCTCACCCCCACTGACCCAGGCTGCCCAGCACGCACCAATGATCTTGCGGTCGTACCAGCCTTGGTGGTCCATCCACTGGCGCAACAGCTCAATGGGCGGCTGGGCGCCATAGGTCTCCAAGGCTGGCATGTTCAGGTCATCGATGAAGAAGATGAAGTTGCGTCCCAGGGGTGGCCCAAATACCCCCTTCCGCCTGCAAGGGTGGAAAGGATTGTGTGAACACCCATAGGCACCAGGTCCTGTGGGAATCCAGGGGTAGCAGTCTCTGAACTGCTGAACTCCTTGAGCAACCCTGAGACTTCGTGCCTGGCTGCTCCAAATCTGGGCTCTCTCAAGGTGAGTCTCAGTCTCCCAGGGAGACAGATAATAGGCCCTGCCCAAGTGTTGAGCCCAGAGTGAGTACCATGGGAGCCTGCCTCCATACATAGACCCCCCCACACTCAGGCATCCCCCAAAACACACACATACTCTGGAGGTTTCTGGCAAACCCAGGTGCTAATGTGGTGGGGAGGTGAATAGCAGCTGGTTCATGCATTCTAGAGGGACATCAGGGAAGAAGGAGGGGGACCTGCCTCTTGTCCAGCTTGCTATCAATGAGGTCTTGGGTTTGGTTGGCTGAGGTGCGGGCTGAGAAGGTGAGAAAGTGGCTGATGTATTTCAAAGGCAGGTCCTTAAGGAGCTTGTCAGAGATGGTGAGGGTCTTCCCCGTGCCTGTCGGCCCAATGCACAGCACCTGGGAGAGTGGGCATCACCCAGGCAGTGTGATTGCACAGTCTGGCACACAGTAGGAGCTGCCACCCCACTATGGAAGGCCAGCCACCCCTGAGCCAGGCCTTGATGTGGGGTGAGTTGGGGTGTTGCAAGGCACTCACAGGCTTGTTGTTGGTGAGTAGCAGGCCCAGCAGGTAGGACATCTGCACGGTATCTGTCGTGGGTACGATGATGTTGCAGTAGTTGGTATCTGGTATCATGGTGAACGGAGTTGAGGAGTCCATCCACTTCACCCAGGCAACCTGGAATCACAGGTGACTTGGGAAAGCCCAGAACCCCTCCTAGGTACACCAGGGGGACCAAGCTGAAATGCAGGGCTGGACAGAAATAGGAAGCCACCTACCCCACTCTCTGTAAGACTGGGGGCTTCTGAAGAATCGCCCATCCCTGGTTTTGAAGCATAAAGGAGGTACTTTGGGAATTAGCATTTGACAGTTAGTTTCAGGCTTTCCAGGGGCGTGGGGCTCAGAATCACGGGTGCTGACATTATCTGGCACTGAGAGGCCACCTGACCTGGTCTCCCCTACCATTTATAACTGTATGAATCTCTTCATCTCAAGCCCTTAACCCAGCTTTTGGATCCCTCTTGATGGGATTGGGGTGGCTCACAGTGATCAAACCAGTATGTCTCATGGGGCAACTCTGATTGTTTGTCCTGTGGGTCCCCTGGCAGGACCTTGCACAGAGATCATCGCTGCAGACACCTCTCCATCCCCCTCCTTCTCTGGACCGGAGTCCTAATTCTGGAATGGGAGTCCCTGCTGACTCATAGGAGGAAAGGGGATAATGGGACAGAACATGAGGGCTTGCTTCTCTACATTTAGGGTGCCCAGCCACTGGGCAAATAGAGTTTTTAGATAGAGTAAGGGGGCTCTCTGGGCTCAGCATCAGTGTGGAGGAGGTAGCGTGTATGGTGGGAATGGAGGCACTCTGACATCTCTCAGGCCCGGATCAAGTCCAGTTCTGCCACTAACTAGCTGATTGTGACTATTTTGAGCCTCAGTTTTCTTGCCTAGAAAATGGGCATGATAATAACCACCCCCTGGGCCTATGAGGATTTATGGGATGGTATAAATAACCCCAGCCTGAGCTCAGTGGCATTCAGCATGACCTCTGTTCTATAGGGTGCCCCCTGTCCTGTCCCTGCAGGGCGGGTCCACAGTCACCTCCTTGTGCTCCTCATCTTCATCCTCGTCGGTGTTGGTATTGCTGATGCCTGCATCATCCAGCCTATAATCGAATACCAGCCCTTCCTCTGGGAAGCACAATGTCAGCTGCAGGGGACAAACCAGGCAGCAATGCCCAGTAAGTTTTGAGGCTTTTGAGCCCCGGAGTCTGGGGCCCAGGGGTCACCCCAGAATATCTACCATTCAATACATCTATTTCATCAACACATCTAGGAGCCCAGCCTGGTGCAGGAGTTGGGGGCAGGAGTATTGTCTCTCACATTCTCTATTTGCATCTTGAGCCTGAGCCAGATGTTGAACTTGGAACGACTCTGGCTGTCCCCGGTAGCGCCCACACTCCAGATCAGGGAGAAGATGAACCAGGGCTCAATCAGCTCTGGGATGCGACTTAGTTTTTCGGGGGATACTTTCTTGAGGCCCTGGGGACAGAGGAACATCATCAGGAAAAGGCAGAATCAGTGTGAAGCAGCTGGAGGAAGCTGGGAGGGGGGGGAGAGGGCATCTCCTGGCCTCCTACATAAGGTTTTGTGTTTCTGCAGCACACTAAATGCGCCAACCCCATGACTCAGGGGAGCTAATATGAATGTCTTCCAGGAAGTTTGACTTGGGATTTGGGGCCCTCAGTGGCCTAGGTAAGGGGAGCGGGGGACCTGGGGAGTGGGCACCCAGCCCATTGCTTAGAACTGCACCTCTCTAGGCAGAAAGGGGGTAAAGAAGCAGTCCAGCAGCTTCAGGAGACTCATGGTCAGGTTGCTGTTGGTCGATGCGATCACCTCTTTCACTGAGGACCGGATAAAAGTGATGGATCCCTGCAGGGGATGAATACCTGGCTCTTGTGGCAGCCGTTCACAATTGCCCCAGCTGAGCCAGGTACATTGTGGCCTTGCTCACCTCCAGGAATTTGACAAAGAGGTCCTTGAACATTTCCTCATAAGGCTTGATAAAGGCAGGGAGGCTCTTCAGCCAGCACTCCACAAAGGGCATGAGGCCCAGGATGCTGGGCTCCAGATACACCATGCCACAGCGGGACACTGTGGCTGGTGAGGCGACCGCCAAGTCTTGCACCTCAAACATCATGGTCATTGCCTGCCAAAATGAACTGCATGAGTAGGCTGGCCAGCCACCCCTAGGACCAGGAAGAGGGCTGCAAGGCCCCAGGAGGGAGTGGCCTGTCTTGCAGCTGTGGGTGGGCAATGGGGCAGGCAGTAGGCCAGGGGCAGTGCTGGGGTGGAGTGCAAGGATCCCTTGACCTCCACTGGTAATGTAGTCTTGCCTGGATTGTGGAGGAAGAGTTGGTCAGGAAAACCCCAAGAGCTCTGTGGCCAGCTGAAGACTGAGTATTTTGGTGGCCCAGAGCCCTGGAAAATGTGATGGGAGCTGTGTGCTTTGCTCCAGGACACATTCCTGCACATGAACACAAATTCACAGTGACCTCCAGGTCCCCATACGGATGCATGAGGTGGATTCAGTATAGACACTGAAAATTGCTCTTATGCTATACTCCTCCTTCTCTGAGAATTGTTCCTCATGTACCAGGCAGGTAGGTGCCAGGAACAGGCATCCCACCTAGGAGCCTAGTTCAGCACACAGCAGGTCCACAGCCCCCCCATTCCCCAGACCCCAGGCATGGGACATCAGATCCAGACTGGGCTGACTTGACTAAAAATGGGCCAAGGGGGCACAAGGCAGCATCTGCCTTATAGACCATGGCGGGGTACTTGTCCTGGCCCTGGTAGGTGGTCACACCTCTGTGAGCTTGATGATCTCCCCAGAGCTGAGGCACAGCTTCTTGTTGTCATCCAGCACTGTGTTCATGTTCTCAATCCAGACAGCATCCACTGGCCCATCAAACATGTACCACTTCTTGTTGGTGTCTGGGGCGATGGCCCCCGCCCGGATAAGGGAAGAGAAAATCCCATCTGTCCTGCAGCCACCAGGGAGGAGAGGTTTGTAGGTGCCAGGGAGACAGGGTGGCAAGTTCAGTGGGGTCCTAAGGAAACCTGGCCATGGGCTCAACCAGCTCTGTTTGTTTATTTCTTCTCAAATATCTTTATTCATTTGAGAATTATAATGGGAACTATGGGGCTCTTTGGTGTAACATGGTTCTTATATTCTCTCCCTGTCAATTTCCCACTAAAGTTACATTAAAGGAAGATAAAAAGTGATCCCTAAAATGAGAAGAAAATGGCATAAACGGAGACCCACACAGTCCTAGAAGGTGGAAGGAGCTGGAAAACAGGGGTCTGTCACACAGCAGAGGAGGCTGTGAGATGTGTCTGCTTCCAGTCCCATATCTAGGAAGGCTCAGACTTTAGAAGACATTTAGAAGTACCAAATGCCAGGAAGGGGGCGAGTAGGGGAACATCTATTTTCTAGCTCCCTGGTTGTCCCACATAGGAGCCAGGAGTGGGTGTGGCTGAGGTCTTTCTAGAAATGGAGCCCACATTCAGAAAGATGGGTGACTCTTCCCCTCCAGTGTGCATCCCCACTGGGGTCCCAGAACCCTGAAAGCAAGCTGACACCCCCAGTAGGAGACCAGAGATTTCTCTGGAGAAACAGCATAGCCCCAGAGAAAAGACTCTTCAAGGGCTGCCTTTGGAGGGGCCCCACCCCAGACTCTCTCCGGCTGGCAGTGGAGGCCCTGAGGGGGGCTTCTCTTGGGGTAAGGATGGTAGTAGACTCTTAATGGGCACTTAGCATGTGCAACTCTGCCTGGGCATCTTCCCAGTATTAGCTCATTTACTCTATCTTAAGAATGGTGCCACAAGGCTGGGCAAGGTGGTGCATGCCTATAGGTGGCAGCCTAGGAAGCCACGGCCGGGGCTAGGGATCACAGTTCAAGTCCCAACGGGGGCACATAGCGAGACCTAGTTCCAAAAAATAGCTGGGTGTGGTGGCGCACGCCTATAATCCCAGTTACTTGGGAAGCTGAGGCTAGGGGTTGCTTGAGTCTGTGGTACCCTGGGCAACGTGAGCCTGCAGTTCCGTGGGCAAAAATAGCAAGACCTAGTTTCAAAATTAAAAAAAAAAAAAAATGGTACCACAGGTTTTCCCAACACTTGTCCAAATTTGGGTTAAAACTTTGAACACTTTAAAAAAAAAAAAGTTCCATTACTGTCCCTACTCTGAGGTAGGGCCAAGGCCGGTGGGCAAGGACAGGCATTGGTGGGAAGGCTTTTGTGCTCTAGAGCCTGAACTCAGAGCTCCCTCTGGGCTGGGGGAGGAGAGGGCCAAAGGCCTCCAGCCTCCAGAGGTCTGGGAGCAGTCCCTGAACAGGCACTCACCACTCATGGGTGAGCAGGTCGAACTCCCCATAGAGCTGGCCCATTGTGATGGACTTGGGGTTGAGTACGTAGTAGCTGACGGCCTCATACACACCACCGCTAATGGACGGCTGTCCTTTCAGTGATGTCATGGCGGCTGCCAGGACTCTGTAACACTGGGGAGACAGGCCACCTGTGAGTGAGTCTCCTGGCTCTCTGGACTGACAAACTAGAGTGGGCTGCAAGCCATATGGGACAGGAGATTCTAGAGGCCAAGGAGGAACACAGGGGGACCGAGACCCCTGTTGAGGCAGCACCACTGTGGGGTCCAATGGGCTGCCCCGCTTGGCTCCACTTACTTTACTCTTGCCAGAGCCTGTGGGCCCGACGAGCATGAGGCCGTGCCGGACCACTGTGGTCTCATAGAGCTGGATGCACTTGGTCAGGAAGCCTGTAGGGAGAGGGGGGCAAGGCAGGGGAGCCCAGAGCTCAGAGCATGGGCTTGGGCCCTGGCCCCACCATTTACTTCCTGTGTGACCTCAGGTGGGTCACCCCACTCCCTGAGCCTATTTCATCGTCTATAAAAATGAAGACAGCAATAGCACCTACCTCACAGGTGAAGGTAGGACACACAGGGAGAGGTGAAGCCCTAAGTAGAGAGCCTGGCACAGAAGAAGAACTTTGCCAAAGGCCAGCTGCTATTCCAACTGTGATACTGGGTGCTCACGGGTTGGGTGCTCAGAGTCAGAAGGAATCTGAGGATGCTGTCCCCTAGAGTCTTACAGCTTTGGGGGCCTTTGTGACAAGTCCAGATGTTCCTTAGCAGATGACACCTGTGCTCTAGGTCTACAAGGAGTGTGAGCAAGTCTGCAGCTAGGAGCAACACACTACTTTGCTGGGGGCTGGAGCCCAAGTATCAAATGAGGGGAGTGCTGGCAGGGGTGACGTGAGGTGAGGTGGAGAGGGTGTTCTGGTTGCTGCCATCTTGACAGCAGCATCAAGGTCTGTTTCTGCCCTAAGCCACTGAGGACAGGGCAGAGGAAAGCCTGTCAGGGAGGAGAAAAGTGGGAGAGGAGCCCAAGGCTGTGGCTGTTCCTCATGCACAGGTGGGGCTCGGCAAGAGCACAGGTCTCAATGGCATGGTTGCTCCCCCGTTGTGAAATAAGAAATCTATGTGTTGGTTTCTGCCCTCAGTTTCTGACCCAGCGCACCTCAGACCCTGGAAACAAGGTGCTGGGAGAATCTTCTTTTCTAATATTTAGTCTTTAGACTCTGGTTATTGTCACAGCGCTCCTAAATCCTTCTCATTCTGTGAGTGACATTGAGGCACAACTCCTGGTGCTGGGCTCCTGGGTGAGGGCAAGTCAAGAAACAGCCCAAGCCATCATAGAAACTTCCAGGAACTTCCAGGCATGCCCTTCATTCTCAAGAATGGGGCTGGGAATGAAATTAATCATCAGTCATGCCTATGATGAAGCCACAACAAAAAATTCCCCAAAGTTGGGGTTTGGAGAGCTTCTAGCACATCCATGCGCTGGGAGGGTGATGTGCCCCAACAGGGACAGACTTCACCCTACGGATCTCTTCATCTAGCATATCCTCATATTTGAGAAACCAGCCCAGGTAAGCCGGTGACCCCTGAGATCTCATAGCTGAGGGGGGCTTTTGGGGACCTCTGAGTGGTAGACAATTCAGACAGAACTTGTGGGTAACCTGGGGAGAGCATGTGCATTGCGGGCAGCTGTGTTGGATCAGCCCCTATCCTATGGGGTCTGTGCTAACTTTAATTAGTGTCAGACTTAAATTGAATTGCCGGCCACCCAGCTGGAACCAGAGAACTGGTTAGTGTAGGAAAAAACCCACACAGATGATGTTAGAGATGTGGGTGTGAGATAAAGAGAAACAGACTTTTCCAAGACATCCATTCTGTGGACACAGGCTGGGGGCACCTACCCTGCCCTTGGACTGCTCTGCAGAGAGACCCAGCCTGCAGTGCACTTGGCCAGACAGAAGAGATCCAGAGGCTGGTCTGTCCTGTCTCTCCCCTGAGCCCTGGGCCACAGGGCTAGCCAGAGCTAGCACCTCCTAGGACACCCATGGGCCTGTAGGATAGACAGGAGCTCAGCTTACCATCCACATCCTTGAGATTATTTTTCTCACAGGCCTTGCGAATGGCCTTATCCAAGATGCCATAGTCTGTGTCTTCGTCTTTGATGGTAGGAAACAGGTCAGACACAATCCCGGAGAAGAGCTTGAGGTCCTCCTGTAGGAACTTTGGCACATTCACATCACGGATGGCCCGAAGGCAGATAAGCTCCTGCAGCGAAGACCAGTGGAACTTTCAGGGTGATCCAGAGAGCCCTCCTAGAACCCAGTCCCCCATCACCTGTCTGATTGGTGCACACCTCATTCATGCTGGGGTTTTCTCGCTTGAGGTTCCCGGCCGCTGAGATCACAGTCTTCACAGCCCTCATCCCAAAGTCGTAGTGGTCCTGTCAACCCAAACAGGAGGAGGAGGAGTAAGGAGCTGTCCCTCTCAAGGTTTCTGCCTGGAACACTCTGCCTTCCACCTGGTACCTGACCATGCCTCACAGCCCTGCTGCCAGCTGAAATGTCACTTCCCCTGCGCTTGTTTGCGACCACCCAGCACCACGGCTCTCCTCTGGGCTCTCCTGGCATCTTCCACTTTCCCTTCTCCCTCAACTGGGGCAGTTACTTTGTCCATTTTCTGCTTGACCCTTGACCCCTGAGGGTGAAACTCTGCCTCAGTCACCACCAAGTCCCTGCAGCCCCACCACAGACCAAGGGCAGGAGCCATTGGGGTTTTGTTCCAAAAGTGAACGGACAAAAGGGTTGATGGCCTTTGTATTTCCAACATTCTCTCCTAAAATCCCTCCAGACCAAACATGGCTTTTCGGCTGCTGCTGCTGGTTCCATTTGTCTCCATTACATAAGTGGGTATACCGGAAATAGTGCAGACCATGAGTGCTACCTCTGCCCCTGACTGCAGGCCAGCACATTTCCCAGTGATCTTGAACTTGGAACTGAATGAAGAGACTGGGCTTGTCTCTGGGTCATTGCCATTTGGCAAGGTTTGAGCATATTTCTAGAACCATATGGGACAGCTGCTCTAATGTGGGAGGAGGGTATTTTTGAATGTGGATGGTTAGAAAGCAGGGCATGTGTGTGTGTGTGTGTGTGTGCGCGCGTGTGTGTGTGTGTATGTGTATGTATGAGTGTGTTGGCACCCAAGGAATACTGTGGGGGTCAGCTGCTGTTTTTTCCAGTAATAGATAGCATCTCCAGTCATGGGTCTTGGCAGGCCCCACCTAGCACAGGCAGTACTGCTTCCCCAGGCCACGGTGGTCTGTGTTTGCACACAAGTCAGTCAGCAAGGACCCATTCGAGTCATACCAGGGGCTTTCCTGGAACCACTGGGAAAGAGAAAGCAAGCTGGTAGTATGGAAGTCCAGGGTTGGAGCTGCACTCTGCCACTCCAGAGCGGGGCCTACCTGAGAATGAAGCCAGTAAGAAAGCCTATGGCAGTGCTGGAGCCTGGACCTGCTGCACCTGCCCCTCCCTGAGGCTCAGCAAGCTGAGTGAAAGGCCCACAGTGGACAGGGAGGTAGCTGTCCTGTCTAGTCCCACAAGGCCCAGGGACACTTAATCCCCAGCCTTGGGTGGGTGATTTGTGGTCTCCTTAGGATCCACCATCCCTTGCCCCTGAGCTAGCCAGGTGGGCACCTGTTCCTGGTTCCTGCTCCAGCTCCCTGTGCACTGCATGAACCTGTGTCCTCAGCGGAGAAACGGGGATGTGATTCTAGCTCATGGGACTGTTAAAAGGAGTCAACAAGCTAAAGCCTGTAAAGCATCTAGCACAGAGGCTGACCCTCAGCAGATATTCTACAGAAGGGGAATTTGGAGCTGCTCTGAGGGCTGGGGATATGTGGTGGCTTTTGGGCCCTGAAACCCCAACGGGCAGGGCCTCACCTGGGAGCTGAGCTGCTCAGAAGACAACTTGAAGGTGGTTGTGATCTTCTTAGCCAGCACATTGGCATCACTGAAGCCAAAGGAGTAGAGCGAGATCTCAGCAATCATGGCGTAATCAGGAACCATCATGGCCACGGGTCTGAAGAGTGCCTGGGGGTATGCGGTATAGTGTGAAGGAGAGGCCAACTCCACCCTCCCAGAGCACCAGGGTCTGGGGACTGTCCAGTCTCCAGGAGGCAACTTCACTGCCCTTCCCCTATGCTGCCTAATGCCTGATTCTCCTCTGCACCCCATGCCACAGCTGAAGCCAGGTTGTCTGTAACTGACTGCATCACCCACTGGAAACCAGGCTTCTACTGACCTAAACTGGCCCTCTGACTCTTCCAAGTCCTGAGGGTAAGTCTGGGACCTCCTTTCCAAGGCAGAGGCTGGGTCTTAGGATCCCTGGACGAAGGCTGCCGCGGGGGATCACAGGCCCTAGGGTCCAGCACCCGAGTATCTGTGCACCGGTACCTTAGCAGCTATGAGTCCAGGCAGAGCTCTGGGGCCTTCTTGTGCCCCAAGCAGCCTCTTGAGCTGGAACTCACCTTCAGGTTGTCAGGCAGCTCGGTGCGGCCAGCGTATCCCGGGTTCATGGTGATGAACACTGCACAGGATGGCACAAGGGGGATCTCCACGCCCTCGAACATGAAGCGTTCCACCTACGAGGGGGAAGGGGGGTTCTCACTCCTCCTCTGGACGGGTCTCTCTTCTCCTGTTGATGCCCTGTCCTGACTTCAGCTTAGTTAAGACAGGACCCTGATCATGAGTTAGATCCTGTCTCAAGAATCAGCCTATGACCTCTGGTCCCAGAGGCTCGAAGTTCCAGCTCCCTGAATTCTTCACTCATCTCCTGCTTCCCATTCCTTCTACACCAATTCCTGACACTGATTCTCCCTTAGCTTAGGCAAGTTCACCTCTGACTAGGACCCAAAACCATACTGGGTGGGAGGAGTTGCCAGCTTCCCAGCTCTTATCCCCTGGAGAAGGCTTCTGGCTGCAATGAACAAATAGAGGAAGGACAAAATCTGGAACTTTCCATAGGGTGAGGGATCCCTTTATCTACCTCAGCTTAGACTGGGAGCTACCTTCAGACGTGGCCTCCCCGCCAGTCACAAAAACCCCTCAGGGTTAGCTCTACAAGGGAGGAGGGCAGAACTTAAGAGAGGTGAGGCTCAGGAAGGCCCAAGCGCCTGACTGCTCTGCAAATGTGGGGAGTCACACGGTGGCATGGGCATGGTGGGTAGAGTTGAGTGAAGCACTGGTGACACAGGGGAGGTATAGGGCAAGTGAAACCCTTGGAGGCTCACCCGCTGTTGCTGAGCCTTCTGGATGGTGGTGATCTGCTGTGCCACCACAGACAGAACCTCAATATCGATGCGATTGAACTCATCAAAGCAGGCCCAGGCACCAGCACTAAGTGAGGTGAGAACATGGAGGTTATGAGTCAGAGCCCACCCGGCGCCTCCAAGGGCCCTCTCTGAGCCTCTGTCCTGCTGAGGGGAAATCTCACGGCAATCTATCAGCTCAGCTGCAATCCCACCACCCTCCAGCCCACGCCAGAACTCACCAGGGGCCTTGCCTCTGACTTCTGTTATCCCATCCCATCCCTTTGACCACCCTGTGAGGCCTTTCCTGGGCATTACCCTCAGGAGAGTTCAGCCTCCCTGCCCTCTGTGTTCTTGATGCCCAGCCTCACCTGGCCAGGCCCTTGAAAAACTTTCCCATGGCCATGAAGTCGAGCTGGTCGGAGCAGTTGAACACGACGGTCTGGATAGCCAATGCCTTGCCCAAGTCTTTGGTGGTCTCAGTTTTTCCTGTGCCAGCCGGACCAGCTGGGGCACCCCCAAACTTGAGGTGCAGGGCCCCAGTCAGGGTCAGGTAGCACCTGCAGGTGTGAGAGGAGATTGGCACAGGCCACACAACTTCCTTGATTCCCACAGGCACAGGAAGAGAGACCTTCCCCTTCTGGGACCCGGCTGACAGGCAGCTCTCACCCCTCCCTCCTCTCAGGGCCCCAGATGTGCCCAGCCTTGGCTGCTGGGGTCATAACTAGAGCCTTTGGCTACCTGCCTAGTGCTTTCCCCACCCCACCAGTGGCCCTGCAGAGCTTTCCCCAGAAGCTGGTTGGGATGGCCAACCTGTGCATACACTTCATTTCCCTCAATCAGAATCAGAATCAACTCAACAACCCAGCTGCTGTTAAGGACAGGCAAAAGAGAAAAAGGCTGAGAAGAGAGGTGTTCACTTTATAAAGGGATTTACCCATTATTTCTCTGGCACTCTGAAAAGAGGATCTGGTTAATAAAAATAACAACGCTTACATCTATTAGAAGTTTACTGAGTGTCGCACAAGTGCTAAGAACCTTATATAACATTTCATGAAATTCTCACCATGACCCCAAGGAGGCTGCCAAAGAAAAACAGAGGCCCAGCCAGTGATGAGCAGAGTCAGCTTTGAAAACAAAGCCTGCACGGCAGTGATGGACTGGCTCATCATGGACTGGTTGTTCCCTTTGGTCCCCACGCTCCTGGGCCAGACAGAGTTGGAGGTGGGACTTCAAGTTGAAGGGTTTGTGGGGGAGGGGCCATCACCTGTCAGTAAGGGGCGTGATCACCAGTCTCCCACTGTTGCCCAGGTACTCATAGCCATAGATGAACTCGGCATTCACGGCCCGGATGTACAGGTTGTTATTTGTCCAGTAGTACCTGTCATTGCAGGGAGACATGTTCCCAGGCCATGAGAACCCCAGGCCATGGGTAGATATGTGGTTGCAGAAAGGTAGCTCTTTGGGGGAATAAGAACATCAAGGCACCCCCACCCAGCTTGTCCCAGGGTCAAAGGGCCGGGACCAATGCATGGTTGATGACTATACTCTCCCCAACCCCTGCACAAATGCTCTGGCTCTGGGGGTGGCAGGGCCAGGTGAAGACCCCTGCTGGGCCTCCATGGTCTGGCAGGTCTGGCATCTGGTCACCAGTCAGGCCAGTTCAGGACTCCCTGGGTCCTGTTCACCTGGGGAGATAACACAGATGACCCAGATGGCTGACCCTGTACCCTGTTCTCTCTTTTCCCCTTCAATGTTAGTGTCATCTTTGCTCACCTCAGCTGTGAGATCCACTCAAAATCATTCACAGTGACTACATTCTCCTGAATCAGCTTGCCCACCACATCCTTGGCATGGACCTCAATGACAATTAGTGCTGACAGCACAGTCCGCTGCATGTGGGACAGCTTCCCCCGCACCAGGGTCACCAGGTCATTGAGCTGCAGGAGTTGGGGGATACAGTCAAAGGTTGGCATGGTTGCACTGTGGGTAGGTTCCCCTCCTTCACACAGAGGGTGGGACTTCTCCCAGGAACACCCCTCTACTGAAGGGCTTCAACAGTCTGGGGTGGGAGAAGTGCAGGGTCCAGGCAGGGGAGGGCTGGCAGAGAGCTAAGTAAATATGGAAGCACGTGTGTAGCCCCTGCCTGCCTGCCTTCAAGGGCCAGGTGGTGGAATCCAGTGAGGAGCTCTAAGCAGGAACCTGCTGAGGTGCTGGTGTAAAGCAAGACTAGCCCAAGGGATAGTGCAGGAAGGTCCTAGCAAGGTGGCTCCCTCACCAACCCATGCATGCCCTGAGAGTGCTCCTTGGACCTCTGCTCCCTCCACTCTAGTGACTGGTCATAAGATACTACTGCAGGGGTGTATGGCCTTTGGCTCCAACCCTAGGCTTCTTCCAGGATGAATAGAGGGAAAAGCTCCTAAAAGAACTGGGCTTCTCTTGGAGTGCAAGTGTATGTGTAGGGAGCAAAGAGTGATCCCTTAACACCTACCTGCTGGCCAAGCTGGGGGAACAGCCGGCTACTGAGGTTGCTAGCCCTGAGGGCCTCTTCTACCTCCATAGTCCAATAGGTCTGACACCCAGCGATGGTCACCTGGCCAGGCCAGTTCAGAACCCACTGGGGTCTGGGCATCTGGGGAGATAACATGAGCAGGGCTGATCTAGGCCGCTGCCAACTCAAGTTTGTACCCCCTTTTTCCCTTAAATGTTTTGACCCTTCAGATCTGGGTCTCTGTGGATAGTCATGCGGATAGTCACCCCCATAGCAGAGGGGACCTTGAAGTAGAGGGGTAGGAATCCAGAAATTGGGACAGACAGTCCTGGGTTCAAATCTTGACTGTCACCTGTGAATCACATGACTCTAGGCAAAAGATATCTCTGAGTTGATTGCAAAATAAGGCTTAATTGTCGGCCAGTGCTGACAATTGCTGACAATTGTCGGCCAGTGCTGACAGTGCTGATGATGGGGCTGAAAGAAGCGATGTGGGTGAAGTCCCAGCTAGAGCTAGCCTCTTGCTGAATGCTTGAAACATAACAGCAGCAATTTATTACTAGGAATAAATCTCACAGCTGGCATGGTGGTTCGTGCCTGTAAGCTTCAGTTTATGAAGAAGCAGGGGCTAGGGATCGCGGTTCGAGTCCCGCCTGGGGCCCGTAGCGAGATCTAGTTCCAAAAAAAATAGCTGGGCGTGGTGGCGCGTGCCTGTAATCCCAGCTACCTGGGAAGCTGAGGCTGGGGATGGCTTCAGTCTGTGGTACCCCGGCAATGAGAGCCTGGAGTTCCACGGGCAAAAATAGTGAGACCTAGTCTCAAAACAAACAAAAAAAAAAAGTTAAGTTTAAGGAATAAATCTCACTTTTTAGATAGTGTTTTTGTTTTCTTCTCTGAGTGGGCCCCAAGGATCCCCTGCCCCCAGGGTTCCCTGGTTGACTGTGAGGAGCAGCAGTCAAGACTGTAGCCTGAGGATGAGGCAGATGGCAGCTGCCATGATGGAGAGGCTATAGAAAGGCCACAACCAGATCCAGAGACTATCCTGGGCTGGGGGATGTAACTCACGAAGGGGTAGGCCTTGATGGCCCTCTCGATGATGTCCCGTACGCTGGTCTTCATGCTGCGTTCCACCTCCAGCAGCCAGTCCTCCACATTGCTGGTCGGGTAGATGGAGAAAGATAGCTGCACCTCCTCACCCTCTGCAGAGTACATATGTGTGATCTGTAGGTCCTCCTGGAATAGCAGCTGCAGGTAGGAGAGGAGTGAGAGCGGGAGGTTATGCATGGTTTGGCAGAGGTCTTATCCACCATAGCTCCTCTGACTCTGCCTGTGCCCACCACCTTCAAGCCAGTGCTAGCCTGAGGGGAGGTGGGAGGAAGAAGGCTACCCCACCAAAGATCTTCTTTTCTGGACCTTCCCTGGTTACATGTAGGCAGAATGAATCTCCAGGTCTCCAGCTGTGGCCCATCCACTTGGAGAGGGCACCTAAGCCTGCATGTTCCCTTTCCCATGCAGGCCTATGTGGCCTTCCTTGGAGATAAGGACTAAGATAAGGAGAGTCAGGAGCCTCTGGATTTATGGTTTCTCAACCCAGACAGCACCTCAGCACATTGGGAGGACAGGAACCCTAGAAAGATTGAGAGGTCCTGCAGTTCCTCCCACTGGCCCCAAATAGATCTTCAAGGACCAGGAATCTAATTTGCCATTTCATTTCCTGCTGAAAGGACTTGAGGTGAGAGAAGAACTGTTCTTTTTGGTGCCCTAAAGCTCCTGACCCTGAACTGGGCTCCAGTTACCCACCCGGGAGATGTTCTCGAAGCACTTGCGAAGGTGAGGTTGCACAGCTGTGGGGTCCTTTGTCTGGGACAAGATCTCAAGAAGTTCATCATCAGACAGGAAGTAGAACCTGCCAAGGGAGCAGGGATAAGAGAATGGATCAGGCAGTCCCTCCGTGCTAGCTGATCCAGTACCACTGACATCTCTAGACCCCAGCCCAAGCAGGGTACTTGACACCTCAGCCTCATGGGCAGGCAGTGACAGAGTGGACATGGGCCAGTGATGCCCACCTAGGGAAGGATCTCCGCTTGGTCTCCAAGTACTCGCTGAGGCCCTTATGTACCATGTCCAGCAGCTTGTTGCAGTCCCGCAGGCTCTCGAGCAGCCTCTGGTCAGAGCACACATTGATCACCTGCAAGGCCAGGAGAAACTGGAAGTGAGCATGGTCCCATGGCAAGGTGACAGGATGGGATGAAAGAGCACCCCCACTGATCCGAGACACTCATTAGGGGTTGGGGTTGAAGTGGGGCAGGAAAACAACATCAAACCAGAGGTGTCATTCATCACCCTGTCAGTTCCACAGAAAAAAAGTTTGACCAAAAAATTAGGGTCAAACAAAGCCAAGGAGTTTGATTTGCTGCAGGACCTATCAGAGCCTCTAAAACATTTTTTTGTTTTTTTTTGTTTGTTTGTTTGTTTAAGAGACTAGGTCTTGCTATGTTGCCCAGGGTAGTCCCGAACCCATGGACTCAAGTGATTCCTAGCTTTGGCCTCCCAAGTAGCTGTAATTACAGACATGCATCAGCATGTCCAGCGGGGCTTCTAAAATGTTAATGAAGACCACAAATGTCCAAGAGGTAAAGCATGGGCTGTTAAGTCTCCAAGGAGCAACACTCAAAACTGGGGAGCCCAAACAGGAGGACAAAGATCAAGACCAAAGTCTTAAACTTGTCCTCATCCGGTCTTATTTGGGAAGAGATCAAGAACAACCAACAGTGTGACCAGGGCCCTCCATGATCCTAGCTGCCCCCTCCCATCCTGTGTGAGCTTGCCTCCCGGTTCTCATAGACATTCTTCATGATCTTCCTCCAGATGCGCTCCATTGTCTGGTAGCGCTTGCTCTCCACAGGCAACTGCCGGTTGATGTCCTCTGAGCTGAAGATGGGCTCCAGGTAGAGCCAGGACCGCTGACAATTCAGCCACTCCTCCAGGACTTCCTGGTCAAGGCATGGACTCTCAGGACTTGGGTTCAAGTAAAATTCTGTGCCCCATGACCTCTGAGATATTTGACCCCCAACTCAGGGCAGACTAGGTACTGGGCAGAGCCCTGGGTACCAGAGTCAGTATTTATGGGGAAATTTCTAGATAGCACTGTCAGCCACAGTACTTGAAGGAACAAAGAGGCTACATGGATGACTTCTCTCTAGAGAACCACCAAGCCCATTAGATACCTAAACCTTAATAGAGCTAGGGACCCACTCTTCCCTACAAGAAAACTTGCAACACTGAAGTCACAGAAGAAAGTCCTTTTAAGGCCAAACTAGTCTCCTAGAACTTTTGGGTCTGTCACTCTAAGATGCTGAGGTGTATAGGGACAGGGCTTAGAATCCCTAAAATATTCTCTGAAGCATTAGCTCAAGCGTGAGACATCTTCAAAAGAAGCCGCTTTCTCTTCTACCTCTATATTTCCCTTTTGAGATTTATCTTGTTTTTCCATATCATACAAACTTATTCATTCATTCTGTCATTCACTTATACATTCACTCATTCTCTTCCTCATGAGGTGCATGCTATGACCAGTTCTGTGCCAGGCCCACATGGGTACCAGGAAACACTGGGGGACAGGATGAGATCCCTGCCCTTCAGGGACTACACTCCACTAAACAGCTGGTTCTGCCTTTGAACTACTGAAGGCCTAGCAGGTATGATGGACTCTAAGAGGCACCGAATAAGGGTCTCCATGAGGTCACTTTGAAGGTAGGTATAGGGGAGGCAGTATCTGCTGCTTAATGCTGAGCCTTGGAGGAATGGATGAAACTTCAATTGCAGGGAACAACACAAGCAAAGGAGGAAGACCCAGGGACAACACTGACCAGCACATCGCTGGGTGATCCAGCGCCATACTCAGTACATGCTCCTTACTTGGCCTCTGGCCTTCACAGGAGGTTTTTAAACAGTTCCCCAGAAGGACCCATGGAAGGGGCTGCCATACTCACCAGCAGACCTGGCTCCAGTCCTGTCCTCCAGGGTTCTGCTCAATCCCTAATGTTGGTCTGAGAGGGCTAAAGAGGGGCAGTCCCCAGTGCTCTGACACTATCATCTAAGCCAGCTCCAAATGATATGGAAATGGAAGGCTCAAGTCAGAGTGAAAGAAGATACTGAGGATCTCCAGGGCCTCAGTGTTCAAGCCAGAAAGTTCTAAGGCTGGAGGTCCTGTTGTCCGAAGCAGAGACAACCCCTTGGCCAATTGCAGCCAGCTCTTACATCCCTCTCCTGGACAAGAGGGACCTGTCAGAGAGCCAGCAGCTGTGCTGACCTGGACCAGGCATTTCGTGGCTTCAAGAAGCCCACATCTGCCCATGGAAACAGGTGCCAAGAGGATGGGGGTAGAGTCAGGATGTCACTGAGGGCCCACCTGAGTCAGCTTCAATTTGCTCTCCCAGGAGTTGATGCGTTGCTCAAAAGGCTTCTTGTAGGGTGAGAAGGACATGCCTTGGGTCATGACAATGTGGTCATCCAGCAGCTGAGAGGCCTCATCAGGACTCTTAAGGATGTAGGTCTCTGTCTCCTTATAGGGCAGCACATTAAACAGGATAGTCGACCACTCCTTCTCCATCTTGTCCAGTGCCTGGGTGGGGGAGAGAATCAAGGCTGGGCTTGGAGAAGGCTGACTGGCATCACTGGGAAGGGAAGGGTAGGCTCTACCCAGCCACGACCTTCACTCAGGCATTTATTCTGGCAAATACTCTCTATCTGGTCAACACATTGCCTCCAGCCTCTCACCTGAATTCAAGGTCAGCTGGTTCTCTCACATGCCCGCATGTATGCAACAAACACATACACACCTTGGTTGGGATTTCTTAACCCAGTTCTAGGCCTTGCTTACTTTGTTATGAGTAAGACCTCTCTGAATCTGAATAAAGGACCTGTTAAAAGACCTGCTATCAGGTCTTTCCTAGGAGAAGAGGAACTGAGTAAGAACAGGGATGGGAGGTACTGGTCAAACATTCATTGACATTATGAACTCACAAGGATAGAATGTGCTTCTATCCTTGGACCTGGGGAATAACCACAGGGACAGAGCCATTTATCATCCTCCCCATGCTGTTGGGCAGATCTGCAAGGGGCCTGTTGGTGGCTACCCACCTGCTCAATGGCATACTCCTTGCCGGCCACTTCAGCTACCTTGCTGATGCTCTCAATGTGGTCCTGCAGGTTCATCTCGAGGCAACGGGAGAAAGTCAGGTTGGCCTTGGGCCTGACATTGATGTTGATTTCATTGGATAGCAACTCCCAGTGCCGGTTCCGCATGCCTGGGTTGCGCAGGCCCTGGATCAGCGGGATGTATGGCTTGAACTCCTCGATGCGGGCCTGGATGTCCAAGGCCACTTCCTGGCAGGCTGTTAGGCAGGGCAGGCAGGTATGAGAGGCAGGCAGCAAAGGCCAGGCAGGAGGGGATGGGAGAGCTTGGCCTACCTGGAATGTCCCTGAACTGCTTCACACACTTGTGCATGGTCTTGAAGGACTCGATGACATTCTTCTCTAACTGCTCGGCATCAATGGCAGATAGGGGATCATTCATCCAGCTCTCAGACCAGCGCAGCCAGTCGGAGGCTGTGGTCCAGAGGTCCAGGTAAGGCTGGAAATCCTTCACCATCCTGGAGAGTTTGTCATACTGTAAGGATAGAAGAGCAAGGACTGTATCAGTGTTCCCCAGCCTGTCCACATTGCTCTGTGAGTCAGGTTCTCTCCCCCTTCCTGCTCCTGGTTGCCTTCTCTGGCCCTGTCCTTGTGGACCTGAGCCTAGCCTCCTTTCCTCCCATGCTTACAGGCCCTGGGCTCTGACTGAGCATTTCCTGCACTGACCTCATGCCTCTTGCCTGGTTCTCCAGCCTCCAAAGAATTCCATAGGTCACTTTCTCTCTGCAACCTGCTCATTTCTGCCCCCCAAATGTCAGAGCCTGCCGTCTGGCAGGAGGGTTCTGATGTGAATACCAATACCATGGGCACTTCCTCAAGCCTTGGGGGAAGGAGGCACAGTGTGCCCACAGGAGCCTACATTAGTGATGGGCAAGCCGAAGATGCGCTCGCGGTTGTTGTAGAGTATGGCCAACTGCTGGCAGTCCTTCAGCTGCTTCTTGACCCTCCGCACCTCGTTGGCGATCTCGTGTGCTCTTGCGATCTCCACATGGGTGGAAAAGCCAGCTACCACCAGCTATGAGGCAAGAAGCAAGGGATCAGAGGCTGCTGCAACCCCACCTGGGCCTATGTGCGCTACCTATGTGCTCCAGGAGCTCAGAGTCCCTAGAGTATCACCTCCCAGTTCCCAGGGGCTATGTGCTCCTGGCCCAAGGCATGCTGACTGCTCAAGGGAACATAGCACGTGACCTGAACACTGCCTGTTGCCCACTTGGACAGGAAGGCAGGACAGAAAAGTTGGGCCTCTTTGTTGCTCTGAATTTTTCTGGATCTTGAAGTGAGAGCAGGCCTGGAGAGCTGTGTGTGTGTGGTAGGGAGCTAACTGGGAACCCAGCCAGCCCCACCTGCAACCCTTCCAGCTTCTCCTGGAAATTGTTCTGATCCATGATCTGGATTTTGCGGAACTTCTCCTCATCTTCTATGTGCTGCTGCTGCACTATCTCCATCTGCCCCAGGATCTTGGAAGGCCAGTTACTGGCAGCCCATCTGGATGGGGCAGGGGTAAGAGAGAGAAACGTCACAGCTGAAATCATGGAATAGACAGGTTAGGCAGGGGTATCCAGGGAGAAGGGGGTAATGGGGGCATGAGGCAGCAGTTAGAGTATCCAGTTAGAGTATCTTAGTTAGGCAACTAAGAAGTAGGAGTGAGCTGGAAAGTACGGCTGCCACCTTCAGGGTGTGGGCCTGCCTGGCAGAGTGAACCAGGCCTGGGATTGTGGTCAGGGATCTGTGGTCAGCATCTCGGGAGACACAGGTCTAATGGGCCCAGTGCAGTGACCGGACAAGGTAGAAGGGTGTCTGAAGTGAGAGGAGTGATGGTGAGCTCCCTTCTTAAACTCCATGATCTAGAGGGTCCTTACCTCAGCTAAGTAGCATGACTGCATCTGACCTGCTTTTTCCTTGGTTATCAACCAGGAATACCAGGCCAAATTCCTTCATATTAGACCAAACTCCCTTTGCCTGACTGGAATGAGGGACTCAATGGGACTCAGAGATTCTGCCTGCAGCTGGCCTAGGGGTGGTGACCCTGGTGAGGGCCTCTGTGAGCATGAGGATGCCATGTGAAGCTGTGCCTTGGGGCTGCTGGGCTGGACTCCTAGGGTCCATATTAACCTCTCCAAGGGCCTGCCATCCTGAAAGCCCTGCCAGTCTCTGGGGCAGGGTAGGCAAGGGTCCCTGGAGGCCTGGATAAAGCAGTTCCAAGCAGAAGTCATTTATATAAGACAAGAGCTGGGTGGGAACAAATGTCTCTCTCTCCCCAGGAACTGCCAACCAAGGCTGGACAATGCCTTCTTTTAACACTCCCAAAGACCCCAAAGAACCCCAACCACAAACAAGAGGATCCTAGGGCTGACATGAATATGTGGGTATCAGATCAATGGGGTAGCAAATATAGATGGAGGTGGGTACCTGGGCCAAGAGGCCCAAATGATTTCCTGTTGCCCCACTGGCCACCTGATCCTGCTCCTAGCTCTGTAGAGTCAAGACCTCTGGCATCTTGGAGGACATTTCTCTGTGACCTCCCAACCCATAGCAGTCAGGCTATTATCAAGCCATTGTATCCCTCCCCCACCTCCTGCTATCCACCATCTGCCTAGTGTGGGAGCTCCCTCTCACTTGTCATTGAAGTCATCTGTGCTGAGGTTGTAAAGGAATTCATCCATGATCTGGTAGTCATCCATGACCTTCACAATTCTCTCCTGCATGAACAGGTAGTAATGAGAACCGCATATGCATCAGGGGTGTGGGGGGGTTGATGATGGGCCAGGGAGACCTGGCTTCCAGAGTGGTTGGAAACCGCTGAGCTAAGGGCTTCAAGGGCCAGGGCCATGGACATGTCTCCCCAAGCCATACCTTCCACCTTCCCGACCTCCCAGATAGCGCAGTGCTGAATCTGTATCATCAATCTGATTCACAGCACTCTCCCCACCCCACCTGTCTTCTGTATCTACCTCATCTCCAGGGTCCCAGTCCCCGATCGTCCCCAATCCCTAGTCTCCTTTGCCTCCTAGCTCCCCAGTCCTCTGTAGCCCAGCTCACCTCAGCCCCATTAGGCTCCTGGACAGTGACCCCGTATACCTAGCTCACCTCCAGCCCCACCAATTTCTCAGGGATGCTCTTCATCCACTCTCTGATCTCAGCCAGTTCCTCGATACTATTGGGCTTCTCGTAGATCTTGCGGCTGATACTTCGGAACGCCTCACAGATCTGGCAGCAGAAAGAAGTCTCTGAGGCCACTCCCTTGCCTTCCCTGCGACCCACTCCTCCCTGAGTCCCCAGTGCTCCTCACAAGTAATTGCCCCACCCCACTACATCCTGTAGTATATTTGGGAATGGGTGCTCTCAGTCAGCTACTGAGGCCTCTGGTGGGGTGAACATGTCAGCAGCTCATTTCCCTCTGCAGTCTCCTGCAGTTGCTAACACACAAAGGACTTCTGAGCCTGCACAGTGCTCATCCCCAGATATCATGGATTTCTTTGCAGGGTCTCTTCTGTGAGAGGTTTCCAGGTGTCTGAAAGTCTAGGGAAGGAGGCAGCAGTACCCCTTCCTGGGACATGGTTAAACTCCAAGCCTCAGTCTACAAGAGGGCTATTCATGGTTCTCTCAGTGGCACAGTACCTTGCAGACAGGCAGAGTTAAAATAGGGTGACTTCTAGATCCTTCCATTGGCCTGTGCATCTGCAGACACCCAGGGGCATCTTTCCCTGGGGAGTTCACCATGGTGTATCACTGTGGTTGGAAGGACCCATGGTGGGGGGGGGCACTTACATTTTCCACCTCTGTGTGCAGGTTTTTGGCGAGAATGTCCAGCATGGAAGTGGCCAAGGCCTTGCGCTTCTTGGACAGGCTCTGCTTGACATTGTCAACATTGATGTAGAAGGGCCCGATGACAATACTGCTGGGCAGTGAGCTGTCCAGGATCTCCTTCTCCTGCAGGTGGGTCAGCACTACCTCCCGTACCACCTCGGCTGATGGGCACTGTGTCTGGTAAGCCCTGCAGATGGTAGGCAGATGGCAGGGTGCTGAGAAGGTGGTTAGGGCCTCCTACATAGAGACACAATCAGACGTGTGTGTACGCACTTGAGGAAGGTAGTGATGTCATTGTTGTTCAGCTCCAGGTACTTCTGATACTCCTTGGCATAGGCCTGCAGGGGGATCATGGCCTTGTGCACTGCATTGGCAATGATAGCCCGAAGCTCCTCCACAAGTGGTTCATGGAGCCCCACAGACTCCAGCAGGGGACTGCCACTAATAAAGATGTCTTCCATCACCAGCTGTGGAGCCAAGCAGAAGGAAAGGGGGTGGAGATGTAACCCAGCAACTCGGGGGGGGAGGGTGACAGTGAGGCCCAGTTCAGAGCAAGGTGAGGTCAGGGAGAGGTTTGCTGTGGTCTTTGGTGGGGACTATGGACTGAGACAGGGCCCCATGTAGCTCCCAAAGGGCATCATCTACTGCTATCTCACCCGACCCAGCGCAAGGTCCAGGAAAGATGTGGACAGGGCAGCTCACTAACACTTCTGACAGGCCAGGGAGGGAGATGAGAAACTGGAGTCACAGGGTTCTAGGGCCAGGTGAATGTGTGGGACTGAGCGGAGCCTTTCCATACAGGTCCTGAGTATGGCCAATCTAGGTTTATATCTTGAGATGAACAGAGAGGTCAGGAACTCAGGGCATCCAGGGTGAGTCAAGCAACCGTGGCAGCAGTGAGTGAGTGGCCAATCCTAATCTCCAGCCTGACATTGGCAGCTGTGTGACCTTAGGTTGGGCTCCAAGCCTCAGTCTACAAAAGAGGGCTACTCACAGTTCCCCATTCAGTATAAGGTGAGGATTAGATAGGCTAGTCAAGAATTAACAGCCAGCCAGGTGGAAGGCCCAGAAAAACTTGAACTGCCCCAATACTCCAGGCAGCTCTGCAACTCCAGCAGCCAGAGTAGCAGGTACCCAGGTTTCTAGCAGCAGGGTATTGTACCTTCTCCAGCTGGGGCACCGCATGAGTGGCAAGGATGCCCTTGTCAAAGAGGTTGAGCAGCGATGTCTCGAAATGCTCTAGCACGGTGCTGTAGTGCACCCCAGTGCTGTCCAGCACCAAGTCCATAATGAAGAGGGGGTTCTTCCGGGGCCTGTGGGTGCAATGGCCAGGCTGACTGTGGCAGGGGTCTGAGGTCTGTGCATAGCAGGCCCAATCCTCTACCCTCCCTCCAACATGAGGGCACCAGGAAGAGGAAGGACCCCTACATGATCAGCAATGCCCGAGACTACTTATTCACTACCTGCCCCAGAGAGAGGGGCCATGCCTCACTTACTTCTCTAGCACTCTGCCTGGTTCATGGCAGTGCTCAGAGACCTGTTCTCAGTGAAGTAATTCAATGACTAGGAGAATAAAGTGACCAGAAGAAATGCAAGCCTGAGTCAATAGGACATGCACCCTACCAGGGAGGAGCCAGACCCTCCCCAATCATCTAGGGCCTGAAGTGCTGGTGCCCCAATCCTGACCTCCCTGATCCCCTGACTCCTGATCACCCAGGCCACTGAGGTCTGTAAAGGAATACTTCTGCTCAATTCAGGAGCTCCACCTGGCTGCCCACCTGTAGGGGCTGTTAATGAGGTCTTCGCCCCAGACCATGTCATCTGGGCAGTTGAGCACGCTGTAGCAGGCATCACTGATGAACTGTGAGAAGCTAGTCAGTGAGTCCTGTACCAGGAAGCGCAACGTGTCCTGCAGCATGTACTTGATCAGCTCCATCAGCTTGCGCAGCTTCGACATGAGGTACACCTCCCAGTTGGTCTCGTAGAGGTTGTACCAGCCCTTGCTCATGTCACGCAGGCTGCTGCGCATGGCCACCTTGAGCGTGCTGATCCAGGTGTCTTTGAGGAACATCTGTACCTAAGGGGGCCAGTAGGGACATCACAGGAGGCCCACTGCCCACAGCCACCTGACTCAAGTATCAGAAGCTGGGGTAGCCTCAGGATGGTCACAAGAGAGTCCTCCTCTGATCCCAATATATTGTCAAGACCCGCTAACCAGCAGATGAGGCCAGGAAACCAGGCTGCTATGGATGGAGGATGGGCAGCAGAAATAGGGCTTTCCCTCCAGCTAAGGGAGAGACACAGAGAATCACACACACACACACACACACACACACACAGAATGGAGCAGATACAGAGCAGGAGAGAGGGGGAGCTTTCTCTTGGGCTTTCTAGAAGCTCTCCTATGAGGCTGTACCTTTCCACCCTCACACCCTAATCTTCAGGTCTGAGGGTTCATGGACCTCTTGCCACCTTAGACAAGTGATCTATATCCCAGGGTTGAGATGGCAAACCACTGCAAAGGGGAACCACCCTCATTCTCCTTTTTTCCCCAAACTGAGTCCTCCCCTTGGCACCTGCCTCAACCTCCTACAAGGTCTAGGAAGAGGCAAGGCCTGGTTTTCAGGAAGGCAGGGGCTGCAACCTCACTGGTCAATAAACTCTGGCCTTCCCCAGAGGCCCCTGGTCTGCGTCAAGTACGGTGGGCTCCCTGGCCCGTGTGCCCTCTGTGCCTTTGAGGCCCACACACCTGGGAGAAGGTTTGCGACTGGATCTGCTCAAACTCTTCCAGACGGCTGTACTTGGACAGGTTTGAATGGAATAGAGACATGGAGGTCACCTTGTTGCACTCGGCCCGCACCTTGCTGAGGGCCGTGATGACCTCTGGTCTCGTGAGCAGGGACACGAAGGTGAAGTCCTCCTTCTGCTCCAGGAAGGGGTACTGGGGGACTTCCACCAGCCCTAAGGGGATAGAGGCCAAAAGCTGGTTGGGACACTCCATGGGTCTGGACAGATCCAGAATGGTGTTGCTGCAAGGATACAACTCCTGCCTCCCCTGCCTCCAACAAGCGATACCCAAGTCCCCAGACCCTTCTTTTCCCATGGCCGGCCTAAGTGGCCCCAAAGCCCCACAGTGAGGTGCCAGCTCTGGCCTGAGTAAACAAGTGCCTCCAGGCCCCCTTGGGTTACAGACCCCTGGAGTGGGTGACAACCTTGGACCTTCTCCCCATTCACTCCCACCATATATGGACATGTCCACAACATGGTGGAACAGGGAGACTGAGAGCAATCACTCTCCTGAAAAATATAGCTTAAAAAAAGGGAAAAGTTCTGATATAAAATCCCAGAAATAGTCAGACTTTTACAATAGGTGGGCAGAGCACCTCCAGGAAGACCAAAACCAGAGAACAAAGGCCCAAAAGCATCAGACAGCTCAGAGAACAGCAGTTCCTCTACAGCCAGCAGCCAATCAGCCATTAGCACACCACTGAGGCAATACCACAGCCAGCTGACACAATAGCCGTCATTATTATTATTATTATTATTATTATTATTATTATTAGCAGCAGCAGCAGCAGCAGCAGCAGCAGCATTGCCTCAACCCCAACACCAGCTGACTCCAACTAAGGACACCAGAGATTAAAGTAGCACGGCACCACTGTGGCTGCTTACAGTTCCTCCGAAGCCAGCTGCTATATTGGCTATAGCACATGGCGGAGGCAGCACCCACAGCTAAAATCACAGCTGTCATCAGTAGCAGCAGTGTTAGTGGATGAAAGGCAGGCAAATAACCTCAGAGAAAAGTCAGTCTTTAAATCCGCCAATACCAGGTCTGTCCACCTGCACATCACAGCAGTGCAAGACCAGGTAAACAGAAACAGGGTTTACCAATGAGAGGATAAGGAACCAAGAGTCTTCAGGGCCACCCAGACCCCTGGATACCTCACTCCAGTACAGTTAACAGTTTGTTGTAACAAACAACAGATTTCTAACAGAAACCTGTCCCCTCTTGTCAGGGACACAGGTAACCAAAACTTCTTTCCAGAGAGCTCACCTCTCAGGGACAGATGTAACTAAGTCCAGGTTTCTAAAAGCTTGTGGCTTTTCTTCTCCACCCAGCTAGGTCAGCTTGAGCAGAGGGCCAACACTGCACCTACTCTGTTTTCCTCCTCTCAGTCTGGGCTGGCAAGTCTCATTTCCCCCTGCATGCCTTCTTATGCTTTCTTGAATTCCGTGTTCTCGAGCCCATGCTCTCCTCTATCAAGACTTTGCGCCTCTGTAGGCTACCTTGTGTTTTACCAAGTCTCTGCCCACAGTGGTGTCTTTTTACTCAGCTGCAGCTTATTACAAAGATGGTCCACAGTCCCCCCAACAGAGTCTTGTCACCCTGTTACAGTAACAGCATCACTTCGAACCCCAACACCAGCTGACCCCAACTGGGAACACTTTGGTTGCTGGAGGGACTCAAGAGATTGATACCAAGCAGCATCACTGTGGCTGCTTACTACTTCTCTGGAGGGAGCTGCCACATTGGCCATTAGCACACCATCAGAGAAGGCACCCACAGTCATCTGAAACCATGCTGAATACAACTGGGGACACTTTGGTTGCTGGGGAGACTAATGGGATTGAGATTGTACGCCACCACTGCTGCCGGTCACAGGTGAGAAGCCCTTGCCCGGGCCTACACTGGGCACAGGAGTGGAAATTCCCTCCCCACATACCCACTTGCTGAAGGGCCCCCAAAAGCTCAGTGGGTAAAGGTCAAAGCTTCCCTTCAAAGGACAATTGGCATAACTGGGGAGAGCCCCTCCCCCCACACAGACAGGTGAAGGAGTAAGCTCTGCTGCAAAGTGCAGTTCACTCAGCAGGGGAGAGCTCTTGTACCCACACAGAAAAAAAGCACCCGTTTCTCTATAACACCCCCCCACCTTTTAATTGTTTTGTTTTTTGGTCTGTTTTTACCCTGTTTTGTCTTGTTTATGTGTGTGTATGTGTGTGTGTGTGTTTCTTAACAAGGTAATGAATAGCACAACAAAAAGATGAACAAAATGACAAGTACAGGTTTCCACATACCAATAACCACCCAGAATGTTAATGGATTAAATGTGCAGTTAAAAAGAAATAGTAACAGAATAGATTGAAAATCAGAACCCATCCTTCTTCTGTTTCCAGGAAACACACCTAACTGCTAAAGATAAACATAGATTGAAAGTAAAGGGTTGGGAAACAATCCTGCAAGTAAATGGACCGTAAGAGAAGGCAGGTACAGCCATACTTATATCTGACAAAATAGACTTCAAATTGAAAATGGTGACAAGAAACAGATGGCCACCATCTTGTGATCAAGGGGTCAATACACCAGGAAGACATAACGTTCATCAATATATATGCACCAAATAAAGGTGCACTAAAATACATCAGACAGTTGGTAACATCTTTGAAAAAAGACATTAGAGAAAACTCACATGTAGTAGGAGACTCCAATTCCCCACTCTTACCAAGAGATAGATCAACAAAACAAAAAATAAACAAGGACACAGTAACTCTAGATGAACACCTAGACCAAATGGATCTAATAGACATCTATAGGACATTGCACCCAACCCTCCCCCTCCCAAATACAGATATTTCTCAAGTGCATATATATCATTCCCTAGAATCAACCATGTCTTGGGTCACAAGACCAGCATTCACTCCCACCACTCTACACACCAGCCCAGAGACCTACATGGGGCCCTGGAGCACTAAGAAAGGAAGATGAGGATCCAGAGCTCTGGAGGTACCCTATGTCCACACTATGACCTGGCTTCCTGGAGACACGCTACCTGGACACTGGGTCTGGGAACCAACTGGTGGAGTTGAGGAGTTCAAAGCAAGAAAGGCTTGCAGGAGCTGGTGTCTTATTCTGAAACTAGGTCTGCCATGAGTCAAATGGGGCAACAACAATGCCAAACTCTTCTTGTACTAGAGGAAGGGCTGGCTGTCCTAGGCCAGATAATCGGAACCCTTTCACCCGCTGCTGAATTCAGCTTCTCTAGGACACATTTACCCTGTTACTCAGACTCTCATTTTTAAAGAGCTCTGTTCTACTTGTCCACTCACACCCCCAGCTCTCCAGACAGCTAGGAAAAACAGGGTGAAATCTGGGGACAGGACAGCTGTAGGTAAGTATGGGGCTAGATACTGACAGTGTCCAAGGCCTCCCAGAGGGAGGGTCTAGAGGTGGGTGAATATCAGTCTCTTTAACTGACCCCCTCACCTTGTGTGGGCACCTTCTCCTCCTCCTTCTCAGGCAGGGTCACATAGAAGAATGTGTCAGGCTTGGAGGAGACAATTTGGTCAAAGTTGATCTTGTTCATGCTGCGCTCATAGTCCAGGTTCACTTCTCTGGAGAGACTGCTGAGGTGCTCCAGAACCCTGCCCACAGGGAGGGAGATGGGGAGTTAGGGGATTCCACACACCTTGTCATTCCCATGCTGTGAGCCAACCAGAGCCCAGGATCAGCTCTCACAAGGTCCTGGGGATATGAGATTGGGGCTTCCCTGCTGGATTCTTGGGCATCCCCCCAGCAGTCATCAGGGTTAGTGACTGACCCCCATCAGGCTACTCTCATACCAATCTCTGAGCACCCATTTTGCTTTCACTAGTGTCATCATAGTGTAGGCCACCCTCCCTGCCTGGGAACCTCAGCCCTACTCCAGCCCATTCCGATCCACTCAGCTCCCTAGCTGACTCTACTCTGTAGCCCTCAGCTCCTCTCAGACCACTTTCCCTGTTCCCACTCAGCTTCAGCCACAGGCAGCCACGAGTTCCCAAAGATGCTGAGCTCTCACTCATCACAAAGTTTTGGTGAATACTGTGGCCACATTCTGATCCATCCAGCCCCTACTTCTGCCTGAGCAGCCTCACTCCTAAACTGGACTCTGAGATGCAGAACCACAGGACCTGAAAGGAGTTAGCACACCATCTGCTCCCTCTTCACACAGGCAGGCCCCAAAGGCATTTTGTTCATTCATTCATTTATTCATTCACTCACTCGTGGAGCACACCTTCTGTGGTGGGCACCTGGCTGGGCTCCTCCAATTTTTGTGGACCTGACTCTGTCCCTGACTTTGTCTCTTCTGTTCTCTCTACCTCTGCACACCCCTCCCCCCAAAGTCTATGCAAGTTTGGGGAACTGCACCCTGAAGAATCTCAAATGCCTTCAGTCTACTCTCGCACCAGGGCAGAGGGGCAGTGTAGAGAATTTCACCGACAGGGAACTGGCAGGTTCTCAACACGGCCTAGAAATGCACTCTCTTTCCTCTCAGAACTAATAAAAGACTGCAATTCACGCTACAAATCCCTCCACACCCTCCACTCCATTTGGAGAACTGCCCCTTACAGTTAGGAGCAGCCTTATATCCCACTCCCAAAGCTACATGCTCACCTCAAAATGGACCTACCTTTTCCATCCTGCCTCCCATAGGGAGAAGATGGCCCCTAGCCTTGGAGCTAGGCCCTTGTGGGCTCCCGTGCTCTCCTTTCAGCTACCTCCCTCCCTTCACTCCCAGTGACTCCCAATGACTTCTAGTGACCCTGCATCCCCACCCCCATTCTGGTTCCCTTATCATAAGAAATAGCAGGTCCACCTCACCACCCCCCTCCTCTTTTTCTCTCTTCCCCAGTCCCATGGAGGCTGCCTTCACTCAGCTCACCAACAACTCCCTCAATAGCTGATCCAGCAGTTCCTACTACCCCAGCTTACTGGGCACACAGAGAGAAACAGGCCCTTTCCCAAACTCCTGCATGGCTTTTTTTTTTTTTTTTTTTTTTTTTTTTTTTTTTTTTTTTTTTTTTTTTTTTTTTTTTTTTTTTGAGACTAGGTCTCATTATCTTGCCCGGGGTGGTCCTGATCCCGGAAAGTCAAGCAATCCCCAGCCTCAACCTCCCAGGTAGCTGGGATTACAGGCATGTGCCACCATGCCCGGCTATTTTTTGAAACTAGGTCTTGCTATGTTTCCCAGGGTAGTCTCGAACCCATGGACTCAAGTGGTTCCTAACTTCAGCCTCCCAAGGCTGGGATTAAAGGCACGTACCACTGCACCCAGCCTTGCATGGTCTTTTTAAGGGAACTTCTAGAACATGCTTCTCCTAGTTCTTCCTCACCTCTCTGACACATCTGCCTGTCCCAAGACCCAGTCCTGAAACCCTCCTCTTCTCCAGTGACATGGTCTTCTCAGGTGAGCTCATCATCTATCAGGATCTGATAGCCATCTATTCACCCAGAACCCACAAATCTCCCCTCACTTAACTACCTGCCCACTCAACATTGCTGCTGGGAGATCTCACATGTCAACCTTTCCTTTCTTTCCTCCCTGGCCTTCTGCAAGTCTCCCTCATCTCAGTACATACCCAGAACCTAGCCTGAGCCTCACTGCCTCACTGTTCTTTTCTTGGTGCCTTCAACCTATGAGGAGGTCTCACTGGCTCCATCTTCAAAGAAACCCTAACTGAGTGCACTTCTCTCCTGCTCCTCAACCATGACTCTGGCCCCAGCCATCATCATTGTCTCAAGCCTGGAGTGCCGGCATGAGTCTCCTTACTGATTTCCCTGCTTCCACCCTTTACAGCCCATTCTCCTTCTGGCAAGGGGAGAGGGTTGTAGAAGAGAGATCTTAAATATACTAAGTGCTTCTCACACACAGGATGCCAATAAATACACTTCACATCACAACCCACGTGACATGGTCCAGCCTCCCTCTTCTTCACCCCAGTCACTGCAGCTCTCTCTCCATTTATATTTGCCTCCCACTGCTTCTTAACATTCCCACCCCACCCCCAAGTTGGCCCCACCCCTCAACTTGGACAGCTGTCCTCTCAATCTGAGTCCTCTTCACCTCTTGTCTTTTTAGGACTCAGCTAAAATGTTATCACTCCAATGAGACCTTCCCTGACCAATTTGTAAAAAGCTCCCCCAAGATAACTCTGGTCTATGGTCACAGTAACCCAGTTACAGAACTTTCTCATTCTCTATCTTCCTGGCAAGACTGAGGCCCCTAAGGGAATGAGGGAGTCCTTTGCTGAGACTGTTCACCAGTGTGTCGCCCATGCTTAGCACAAAATGGATACTTATCACACATGCCTGCTGGATGTCTATTTCTTTCCAGTCACATCTCACTTTTGTTCCAGAATTCACTCCCTTCTCAATTGACTAAGGGGAGGTGACAGAACCTCAGCTCCCCACCCCACGTACTCTTAGACCATGATAGTGGAATATAGTTGGTTCAGGAGTGGGGAAGTGACCCAAATATGATCAGTGATGGCAGAGATGTAAAACCAAGTCCACCTGACAAAGGACTGTATGACCAGTTACACTTATGACTTATCATAGTTACACCTGCACTGTCGCTGGGGCCTGGGAGCCAAAAGCCTGGCTTAGAGATACCAACAGTGAGAGCAAGGGACTCTCCTTCATGGCAGGGGGAGGAAGGCCACAGAAACATGGCAGGAGCCCCAATGCAGATTCACAAAGAGAGGGGAGGAGCAGGACCAACCATCTGCTTGTTGATGTCTATAAAATCAAAGAACTTCTCTACTGACAAGGACTGGGACACACACTCCCTAAGCCAGATACCAGAAATATAAGGTGAAGAAGCAGTAAAATGGAACTGAAACCAAAATGGAGGAGCAAGAAGGAGGAGGCACCGATAAGCTCCAAAGGAGCTCGGTCTGGCTGCATGACACAAAGTTAATACTGGAAATCTAAGCAGCATGGTCTATGGTACCTCACGAAGGCAGATCATTGCCCAGGAAAATGACATTGCTTCAGAAAAGGAAGAGAATAATGGGCTAAACATGTTCAACAAACAACGAGAGGAGTCAGAGTGACAGAAGTGGGGGGGGGAGGTGGATACCCAAGGGGATCAACAACCATGTAAATTTAAAAAAATAATTAATTAATAAAAATAAAGTAAAACCAAGCCCTCTTGTCCCATCTCCCCCTCAGGACAGATTCAGTGGTATCATTCATGAGCCAGAGTTCTTCTTTGGGATCAGTGACCAGACTTCTCCAAACCACATCTGCCCAGGTGCTTCTGCTATCTATCACATTCTGCTTCCTTCAGCCTTTTCTAGGCTACCCCTCAGAGGACTGCATTAATAAATCATTTGGATAAGGCTCTGCTTTTCGGGAGCACAATCTCTGGCTGGGCTCGATGCATCCTAGACCTCGTACTTTTGAAAGTACCACTGCCATCTTGCTCAGACAGAGCCCTGGTGTCAACCTGGGATATCCTGCATCATATGTCTTCCTACAGGAAAATAGTGCAGTTTAAACCAATGCTTAGAACAATGGTGTCTGAGTCCAGGATCTTTGCCAATTACAGCCAAAAATACCCTAAGAGATACAGAACTCAAGAAACACAATTTTGAACAAGCAGGATAATAACATCAGCTTAACTCTCCCAGGTCACTCAAAAAAATAAACCATAATAACAAACTAAGAAAAGCAAGAACTACAAATAACATTGCCAAGCCTCATACCTTTAGGATAACTAGAATAAAGGGAATGCCAAACATCACATTATCTTTAGGTAGAAAACAAGTATCAGTCCCCAGTGAGCTATCACTGTCACTCTTACTTAAATCTTCATGGGGAACAAGGGCAGTCTGAGAAAAGCTGCACAGAAGAGGGAGCGGAGGCAGCCCTAATATTGACCCGAAGCCCAGCCAGAACATGCTAACTGAAGAGGGCGCCCTTGTACCAGGAATCTTGTGATCATCCCAAATCCATGGGCCATAGAGGTGAAAGTATTTGGTTGCATAAAGCTGGCATGGGGGAAAAAAAGAACACCTTAACTGATGAAAATTTGCACCTGCCTCCTCCCCAGAGAAGAACCAAAGACAAAGCAGAAGAAAACTAACATATGGAAAAAACCTTGATAAGAAAACTAAAACACAGAAATGGGAAAATAACAGAAAAAAAAGATATGTAATTAAACTCTGGGTTGAAAATGAAAGTATCAAAATTATCTCAGGTAGGAAGGCTACAAGTTACAAGGTGTTCATGGAAGAAGAGAATTGAATAAAAAGTGACTGTAACCAAGAGAATGAAAATGAGAAAAAGAAAGAACAGAAAAAGGGTCATCAAGTGATTGAATTAGAAATAGGCAAAGATAAAGCAAGATACACTGCTGGTGGGAGTGCAAGCTGGTCCAGCCACTATGGAAAGCTGTGTGGAGGACCCTCAAACAGTTGAAGGTAGAACTACCATTCAACCCAGCAATCCCACTACTGGGAATCTACCCAAAGGATACCAAAACACTAATCCATAAGGACACCTGTATGTACATATTTATTGCAGCACCATGTGTAATTGCCAAGAGATACAAACAACCCAAATGCTCCAAAACTGGTGAATGGTTGAAAAAGATGTGGTATATGTACACAGTGGAATATTATGCATCAATTAAAGAAGACAACCTTATGTCATTTGCAGCAACATGGATGGAGCTAGAAGGAATTGTGTTAGCAGAAATAAGCCAGAGAAATATGGGATGGTCTCACTTATATGAGGGATTTAGGAAAAGCAAACAAGAAAAATGTAAAATTTCCAAAAATATAGAACTGAAACATAGAGCGAGGAGGAGGGAGGAAGAAAATGGGGGAGAGGGAGGGCACAAAAGACTGAGATCATTCATGGTGATAAGGTGAAGGGAGACTCTCAGGGTAGACAATGATGCAATATATATATACATGTATATATGTATATATACATGTAATATAGACAATGATGTAATATACACATATATATACATATATATATACACACACATAGATATATTTGTGTGCAATCAATAAAAAAAATTTTTTTAAGACATAAGGAAAAGCAAGGCCAGGCCTGGTGGCACATGCCTTTAATCCCAGTCTAAGATGGGAGGCCATGACTAGGAATCGCTTGAGTCCAAGGGTTCAAGTCCTGAGCAGGGCAACATAGTATAGTCCCCTCAAAAAAACATCTGGGCGTGGTGGCGCATGCCTGTAATACCAGCTACCTGGGAGGCTGAGGTTGGGGATCGCTTGAATCCATGGTACCCCAGGCAACGTGAGTCTGCAGTTCCCTGGGCAACATAGCAAGACCTAGTCTCAAAAAAAAAAAAAAAAAGACATAAGGAAAAACAAGATAGTTATATAGAGATATAATGAAATCTCTGATAAATAAAAGCAAAAACAATTAAACAGAACTTATATTAAAGCTGTAATTAAAAAAAAATTTCCAGAAATAAGACATCTGAATTTGTTTTTAAAAGATCCAGTATGTACTTGAAAAAAGTTGACCCAAAATGATCAATTCTGAGACATAAACTAATAAGATTATTTTATTTTAAATTATAAAAAAATCCCATTGATACTTTAAAAGCACTTAACAAAAAACAAGATATTAGAAATCAATGAAAATGTTATTAAATAAATATGTCTGAAAACTTGCATTTTCTTTCTTTCTTTTTTTTTTTTGAGACTAGGTCCCAGTATTTTTGTCTGCGGAACTGGAGGCTCACGTTGCCCGGGGTACCACAGATTCAAGCAATCCCCAGCCTCAGCTTCCCAGGTAGCTGGGATTACAGGTGCATACCACCACGCCAAGCTATTTTTTGGGGGGGGACTAGGTCTCACTACGTGCCCCCAATCCCTGGCCCTGCAGCTTCCTAGGCTGCTGCCTACAGGCATGCGCCACCATGCCCAGCCCAGCTTGCATTTTCTTAAGGAAGAAACACTTGAGGCATTTCCACTGAGATTAGCAATAAGGTAAGAATGCTCAGCATTGTCTGGAGGTATTACAAAATGCAACTAGATGAGAGAAAGTCATTAGAGGGAAAAGAATTGCAAAAAATATAAGTAAAACTGTCTCTATTTACAGATAATATATACTTAGCCCCAGAGAATCAATGACAAAGTAAACTGAAACATTGAAGAATTTCACTAACAGGAGGTAAAATTAGCATGAAGAAATCAGTAGATGTAGTAGTAGAGAAAATCTTAATTACCATAGCAACAAAGAAGATAAATAATTTTAAAAATACTTTTTAAAAGCTTTAAGCATTCCTGAGACACCAAAGTAAACTTGCAAACGGATGAGCATTGTTTTTTGTTTTCTGCTTTTTGTTTCTTTTAAGTTTTTAAATTTTAATTTTTTTCATACAGATTTAGTCATATATGTATAGTTATGACCTTTCTTTTCCCCCTTTCCCCCACTCCTCCTCTGGTGGCTCTCACCTACCTTTTGTTGCAAATTATTGGTCAGTGTTTGGCCCATTGGTCTCTTCTCTTTACTGTTGTTGTTCTGGGATAGGACAATTCAAGATCCTAACGGTGTCAGCTTACTTTTCAACATAATTAAAAAACATAATGCAATCTGAATAAAAATACCCAATGTTTTTAAAATGGAGCTTGACAAGATGATACTGAAGTTCATGTGGAAAAAGTTCATGCAATTCCCTGTCAAAACCCCAAGAACATTTTTTGCAGGCCTAGGAAAATCTGTCCCCAAATGTATATAGACTCTCAAAGGATCCCAAAGAGCCAAAACAATCCCAAGAAGGGTCAGAGTGGGAAGATTCAAACTTCCTGATTTCAAAACTTACTACAAAGCTATAGCAAAACATTGTGGTACTAGTATAAATACAGACATACAGACCAATGGACTAGAATGCAAAGACCAGGAATAAACTCCAATATATGGTTAAGAGATACTCAAAAAGGCTTCCAAGGTCAATCAGAGGAGAGAAGGGTCACTGTGCTAGGAAAACCGAACAGCCATCTGCAAAAGAATGAAGTTCGGCTCTTGCTAGCACTGTACACAAAAATTAACTCAGAATGGATCCAAGATCCCAATATAAGAATTAAAATTACTCTTAGAAGAACACATAGTGGGGAAGTTTCATGATATTGGGCTTGGAAATGTCCAGCTCGTGGCTTCTAAATACCATTCCCCACTTAAAGGACCTAAGGCTCTCTGGAGAAATTGTTGATTGTAGAGCTAGATCTGGAAAAGTACAAGATAGTCCAGAACTTCTTGCTGTGCTAGAAAGTAGACACTTCCTCAAAGAATGAGAGGAACACACCAGAAAAGACACAGGAATCAGCATGAAGAGGCTTCCCCTGTCCAAATCTGGGTCACTCTGAGCAGCAAAATAAAAGAGGTGGTAGTTATAGGTTCAAACCCTTTAAATCAAACAAGAATCATTGGGTCTAAGTTGATGAGAGCTGGAGATAAATAAGTGATTGGTTGGGGCTCAGGAAACCCAGAGTGGGGGCAAAACAGGCCCCAGGAGATGGGCACAGGGGAAGCATCACCCTGCTGGGCACTGCTACTTTCCCATCAGAGGTGATGGCAGGCAAGGAGGAGGGCAGTGAGGGGGTGGTTCTTACGGGGGTCCTTTGCGCATCCTGGGTGTGCTCATGGCCCACTGCTTGATTTTGCTCAGGCTCTGCTCATTGATGACACACTGGCCCTCAGAGGGCATGCAGTCCACGTACAGGTTGTATAGCAGCAGGGCTTCCGTGTTCTTGCGCAAGGCATGGGCCTGGACCACACGCTGCGTGAACACACGTGGGTCCTCGGCACAGAACAGCAGCTGGATCCGGGGCACCCAGTACTGGCACAGCAGGAGGGGTGGCCTTCCTGGGGGAGGAAGGGAAAAGGGAACATGAGTCAGGATCTCTGAACTGGAGCTCCAGTTTCCAGCCTGGCTTTGCTGCTGAGACATAGTGGCCCTGGGCAAGTGGTTTCTTTCTCTGACCCACTGTCACATCTGTCAAACTTGCCCATCTCACAGGTGGTCATGGGTTGATGTGACAGTGCTTTATAAACTAAATAGCTGCACACAGAGGAGGAATCATACCGGGTGGCGTGGCTGTTCAACACCCAGTCCTCGAGGCCACCCCCATGGCAGACACCCTTAACCAATAGCCCTGGGGTCCTCAAGCAGCATAGCTGCTCAGAGTTGGTATATCAACTAATCACCATTTGCCCTTCCTAGGACCTCTGAGTGATGCGCCCTCTGATTTCTCTGGTCAGGGTGTAGACAACCCCAGGACCACAGAACAAGGGAGAATTCAGACCACAGTTGACTGTGCACAGGTTTGGGGGTGGGTGGCCACTTCTCCCACAGGCCTGGCCTGAGCAAAGGACTTGTTACCTTCAGCAGTGACCCCTCCATTCAGGATGGGATTCCCCATCCCATCTCGCACCAAGCCATTCTCATCCGTCTTGTGCACCAGGTACAGCTTCTTCTCCTGGTCATAGTCTAGGACGCCAACATTACACCATGCATAATTCAGCTTCTGACTCTTGGGGTCCTCTGAAACAGGAGGGAAACCCACTGGTGCTCCCTGCATAGGGCTTCTGGGTGCAGGCAGCAGGTGCTGGCTCTCAGAGGTCACTAATCTAACCTCTTCCCACCAGGATGACTTCCTCTAATCTAGGGGAGCATGGACCCTCCTGCTGAGTCAGCTTCTAAGGAACCCCTAGCAGCAGAAGGAGCTGGAAGAACCAAGAACTGGGCTTCTCAGCCCATTGCTCTGCATGACCCAATGGGGGCAGAAAGACACAGACCAACAAGGCTAAGCCAGGATGTGGGAAAGCTCCGGACGAACCTGTCAAGGATCCAGTTGTGAAGTCATTGTGGCTGAGCATCAGGGTGACCAAGGGGGAATCCCTCCACTTAGGCTGCACATGGCAGTTGAGCTTCTGGACCTCTCCCACCAGGACCAGTGGGGCAGGATAGGACACTGTCACCCTGCCACAACTTTGCCACAGGTCTCTGGGCCTGCTGGGTGAGAATGGCCCAGCCAACCACTCACTGGACTGAAAGTATGTCCCTGCCTCTCCAGCTCACTTCCTGCCACTGTCACCTCATTTCTTTTCCATCACACTAGCATCTGGCTATTCCTGGGACTTTCAAGCCTTATCCTGCCTCAGGGCCTTTGCTTTGGAGGGGTCCTCTGTCCAGCACTGTCTGCACAGGTCACCCCATCGCCGGTTTGTTCCCTGCTCCAGTGACTTCTCAGAGAAGCATCTGCCTGAAACCGCCTATGCCAGGGGCGCTCTCTAGCCTGTTACCCCAGTGCATCAGGGAGCCTAACATCAGGGAGCCTAACAGGGACTAGGACATAGTAGGCACTCAATAAACGTTTATAGGAGGGAGCTGGTGAGTTCTACAGACTGGGCTGAGCAAAAAAGAGACAAAATTCTGAAGCAATGCCCCCCCCACTCATGGGTGCTGGATGGGTGACCAAATGAGCGTGATGAGATAAAGTTTTCCAGCTCTGGTTCTGTTTTGCTTTCCCCTTTCCCATCTAGTGAGTTTCCTTTTTGAAAGTGTGAACTTTTCTTGGCCCAACCAAAGGGAAAAGATTACATAAGAAGTCCCCAGCAGCAAACCAGAGTTCTCTGGCATAAACTCCCCCTATCAGGCAGCCTTGAGTACCACCCCTAAGCCAGGACCTGCCTGAAAGGGTGTAAGCAGAAGCATACTAGAGAGCTGGTACTTGGTGCATCTAAGGATAACACAGCCCCAAACCTTCGGGTTTTATCACTAGGAATTGGAGATCTGGGAGCAATTAAATTAAATTATTTTTGTAATTAAGTCCAAAGTAAAGGCAACATTCTAGATGCCTTGTCTCATTTGGAGAAATTAATTCCCACATTAACAGGTTCTTAAATTGAAACATAAACTTACAACCTGCTCAATGGATTCACTGTGGGTCCCCTAGCAGCTTAGCAGTCTTAGAACCAGCATGGAGCTCATCATTCTACCTCCCACCTGGGTGCTGGCCCACCAGATTTATTTCCCACTCCAGTCAGCCACCTCCAGCCTCCCACCTGCTCCCCACGCTTTCTCAAGATGCCTGCAGGGGCCAGCATGCAGGTCAAGGTGGCAGCTGTGGAAGCTCAGGCCGGCCCGTTGCTGACAGCAACAAACAACAGAGAGCCTCTCTGGGCCCCAGAGCAGACCTGGGGTCAAAGGAGCAGCATGGGGACTCAGTGCAGACATAGACAAGGCCAAGAAGTGGCAAACTGTATAGCATCAATATAAGTATGTGTACGTGGGTCTAATGGTGGTTGTGAGTAGGTGACAGCAGGTGTGTGCACATGTATTTGTGCAGCAAGTGCAACTGTACATGTATGAATGTGTGGGCTGAGTGAGGGTGTGCTTGTGATTGTGTGTCCTTACAGGAAAGAAAGTATGTGTCTGTGTGTCATCCATGCAAAGGTGAGAGGTGAGAAACCACAGTTTTGGCTGGACATGGTGATTTCTGGGTGTGGAGATGGAGGGGTTTCATTATGCTCTCTTAGATTAGAACCACTCCAATAAACATGCATGTTTTTTATTACCAATATGTCAAAGATCTTTTTAACACTAGATGCCATTCAGTTACCCTTCCCCAGTCTTCCAACCAATGTCATCCCTGGCCCCTGCATTTCCTGCCTCTAAGAACCAGCCTCTTGGCCTGTATCCTAGTTGGGAGGTTTCAAAAGGGGGGCCCTCATCTCCCACAGCTGCCAGGCTGAGGACAGTTTGGGAGTCCACGGCAGGGCTGCTGCTGGGACGGAAGGGTGCAGACCAGGATCTTGCTCTTGACCCAGGCTGGCTCTGCTCACCGTGCCCTAGGAAGTCATCTGTGGGCAAGAGGGCTTTTCCAGGAACAGGTTTCCTATCCGGACACCCTGGCTCCAAGCCCAGGTCAATCCATTCACTGGGGGTCCGACAGTCAAACTCCTCATTGTCGAACACCTAAGTGAAAGCAGCAGAGATTAGGGAGATGGCTCACCCCTTAGGGTTTTGAGAGGGTTGGGCATGCCAGAGGATGGGGTACCTAAGTGGTCTCCTCCCCAGATGCTGGAGTTGAAGATTAGGGGACTGAGCCCCAACTCTGCTGCTCAAAGGCCTGTCAAGCCTGGGTCTTTTTCTAGTCAAGCTGCCCTGAGGTTTGAGCAGAGAGGTATCCAGGAACTCAGAGCAGGATATGGGCTGCGCCTTTTGCCCATTCCCCATGATCATCAGGTTCAGGGTGGAGGAAACAAACAGCCCTTGGATTTTCCTGAATACCCCATCCAGCCTGGAATGGAGACTCAGGGTTGTCAGGGGGCCATGCTTAGTGGGGTGATAAGCATCTGAAGTCTGCTCCTCCTCATGGACCACTAGTAAGAGATGCTCAGGGACATGGAGAGGAAGGGTATGGAGATGGGTAAACACCATGGCCATGTTTCCTCTGTCTCTTCTCTGGATTCAGTTCCCCATCAGTACCTGAAAGGGGCTACAATGATGCCCACCCTCATCAGTGAGCCCAGAAGCAGTAGTCAGGGAGGTCTATATATACTCCATAGCCCAAGTAGGCTGCTTCCCAATGGCCCCGGGTGGGACGGGATCATAGGTCAGGCACATGGGCTGCCCAGGTTCCCAGGGAAGTAGAAAATCAGCATCCCAGGAGTGCTGGGGGCCCTTCTTGGTCCACCTAGGATGGGCTGGGCTCTGACGGTGCAGTTGTCCTGTTTGGTAAGTGAGCACCTGTGGTTGCCATGGGGGTACCTTTTGGAATTGGATACCTCCATTGTAGTCCTGTACCCCTACCCCTCAACTACCAGCCCTCAGTGTAAATTTGGCTCACTTTCAGTGGGAGATAGATGGGAAAGAGAGGGTCAAGTCCTTGCTCGATGGTCTGGGGATGCTGGAGGTCGGGGTGCCTGGGCATGAGTTTGTTGGAGTCAATGCCTTCTTTGGCTAGCAACTGCTCAATGTTCAGGCTCATATATAGCCGCTTCCTCCTGGCAGGAGAGCAAGGGCCATCAGCACAGCTCAGCTCCACGAGGGGTTCCACGGGCATCCACAAGGACCTGCAGGATCTCAGTAGAGTGTGGCCTGGGTCCCCCTCTGGGACGTCCTGGGCCTCAGGGACACATCAGGAAGTATGTGATAGCTGGGGTTGTAGTCTGGGGTTGTAGTACCCTTATGCCCTGCCTGGCGTTTAGGTCAGTCCCACCCTCCCTGCTTCTATATCAAGGAAAGCAACTTGTTCCTATGAAGGAACCAAATGGCAAGAAGATTTGCCACAGCTGCATACAGACCTACATCGGTAGTCTGCTGCAAGGAGCGTGCCTAGCCACCCGCTGTCTCTCACCCAAGTGGGGCACACATGCTCTTAGGAGACAGGCCCTCCCACAGTCCACCTGGCCATACCTCTCAATCTCAATCTTCCGGGGGCACTGGCCTGGTAACACCAGGAAGGGCACCTGCACCTTGGGCTCATAGGCCTGCAGTGGAAAGTCAGTCTGGGTGAGCAACTGGGTGGTGGGCCCGATGCGCTGCTGCTCCAGCTGCTCCTCGAAGTCCTTGGGCACTTCAAAGGTTCTGACTGCAGGCAGAGGCAGGGGCAGGAGCCTCAGGGGCTCTGGTCAGAGTCCTGTAGTACCCCCCCCCAAGACAAAGTACCAGGTAGGCACCAGCATGCATGCTTTGGAATACTGGAAGCTCAGAGCTTGCCAGTAGCTGGGCAGTGGTGGGAGAAGCCAGATGTGGGAGGACAAGTCTGGACAAGGGGTTTCTCAGGGCTGTTAAGAGGAAATAAAAGTTCCCAGCAAACCAAGGGCCATATAGAAGGGGAAGGGGTGCAGGATGTCCTTCAGGAGATGAAGCACAGGGGCCAGCAGGGTGCAGAGCAGCTCAGTGATGGGCCTTCTGAGGCTCAGCAGAGGCCACCTGCCTTTAGCTGTCTTGCCAGAGTTGTCAGGTCCTTGAGGGAGCCCACAATACAAACAGAAGTGGCCAGGAAGGCAGTTTTCAGACCCCTAATCACCTGCTCTTAAGTCTGTGGGGCCATGATACCAGCTTCAGTCTAGGACTCAGTCCTGCATTTCAGGGGTCAAAAAGGAACCCAGGCAAGGCAGACTAAGCCTGCTGCCCTGTCCATGTGCTTGGGGAAGACTTTCAAGCCTGTGAGCTAGACCCTTGCACAGCACCTGATCCCTTGTTATCCCCCTTTTACAGCTGAGGAAACTGAGACCCTCAACCAGAGAGCAACAGTCTCCTTGAGGCCAGAGGCCCTGTTTTAAATGTACCCAACCCCAAGTCCCCAGTCCCCAGTCCCTAGTCCCCCCAGCACTGACCTTGTGGGGTGAACCTGTTGAGGTCAGCCTGACGCAGGAGGTCCTGCTTCACAAAAGGGCCACAGCATACTTCCTAAAACCAAACCCAGAAGGACCACAAACATCTGAGTGCGACACCAAGGTCAGATATCTCCTTCAAGCCCACCAGGGAGCACCCAGGGAACATTCAGGGAGCACCCAGGGGCATAGGGGTGGGATAGAAGTCAGCGAATTTTGCATGATTTCTCATTCAGAGGCCACAGTGGCAACAAGTGTGGCCACTTGGGACACACCTGCCCCACTCTGGCTTCTACAATTGCCTGCTCACTTCTAGAATGCTCCTGGTGTGTGTACAGAGGCTGAGCCCCAAGACAGAGATCCCAAAAGGTCCTCATGCTCACCTCTTCTCCATTCAGGGCCAGTGTGGGTATCAGTAGTGGGTATTAGTCCTATCTCTTTTGGTCCTTCCTAGGTTGCTCCAAGCCTAAGGGGTTCCAAGCCTAAGGGGTTCCATTCATCCCCTCTTCATCCTCACCCTGCCCCAAGCCTTTCTGGCTCCCTTCATATTCTACCCTCTTCTCCAGATGGGCTATGACCTCTGTCAAGAACCCAAAATCTTTGTAGCTTTTGTTCCTCCACAGCCTAGAACATTCCCCAGTTCCTATCCCACCCAGCAAATGTATCCCCATCTCTGAGGACCCCCTCCCCAGTCAGAGCTCAGAGAGGGACTCCCCCACCAAAGCCACTGCCCAAAATAGGGACGCAGATGTCCTACGCTTACTGCCTCATTGCTCAGTGCAGGGCCTGCCACACAGCAGATGCTCAGTGATGAGGCAATGAATGAACGGACAGACAGACAGATGAGCACAGAAGTAGGTGGGTGTGCAGATGGATGGACAAATTACTAAGCAGGCAGATGTACAGACAGATGGGTAAATACACAAATGGACTAACGGGGAGAGACAGGGCTAGTTGGAAGGATGGGCAAATGCAACCCTCTAGTGGGGGGATCAGACTTGGCAGGAAATAGCTACCACACTCACCCCAAGTTGATTCAAAGATCCAGGGCTAAGGATGTCTGAGTAGAAGCCACGCTGCCTCATTAGAGGATAATGCTTATCAGCGTCGGTCTGGGGCAACTTCTGGGGCTGCCCCGCATCTAAGAGAGTGGGTGTGCTCGGGGAGAAGGGGCTAGGAGGGGGTCTGGGGCCAGGGCTTGGAGGATGCTTCTCTGGTTCAAAACCTGACAGAGAACTGCTGTCCGGATTATGTTCTTGGCTGGTCTGAGACTGCCTCAGACCACATGCTTCGGCCACAGGAAGACCGCGGCAGCCTAGATCTTGGGGCTTCCTTCCCAGGCTTTCTCGCTTAGACTGTTCCATGCTGCTTCTTGGGGCAATGCCCTAGTCAGAGATCCTAGGAGAAAACAATGATGTCACTGAGCCCTTGTCAGACTCTGCTTACCCCCTGTGGCATCACAATATGGGGGCACCACAAAACCCAGGCCCCTATGCATGGTTATCATAAGCAGGAGCAGGGAGGGAAGAAGCGACTCCTAATCTGAATAGGAGGGTCCAGGTGCTGCATATGAAAAGTGGGCCCCAGAGTCTGGGACTGAGTGAAAAGAGTATGGGAAACTTCAGATGCCCCCACCCCAGAGCATCTCTCCACACTTGCCCACCTCCTTTCCCCTACTCCCACCCCATTGGGAGCAAAGCCTGGCTTCTCACTAGGGGAGGCAAGAAGAGTCCTCTTTGACTGTAACAAAAATGACTTTCAGCCAGAGGGCCCCCAGCCCAACTCTGCCTACCTTGGGAATGAAGTCTTACTATCACCTGTGAGTGCTGGATCAAGCCTTCCTGCCCAAGCCAGACTTCAGGTGCCTCCCTGGGAGTACCCAAGCCTTCATGGGTCGACAGATCCCACCACCAGCAGCAGGATGATATGCCCCCACCCTGGCTCTCAGTCGGCCTAGGTCAGGAAATGTACATCCCATTGTCCCCAAAAGGAACAGCAGTTGCACCCTCTGGCTTGAATGCACGGCTACCATCCCAAGGACAAGAGTTTGCTGTGTTTTTATTTGTGGGGTGAGCAAGTCCTTGCCAAGCTTCTGGATTCTGGCTCAAAATGCACCACCAGGGAAATCCCATGTCAAAGGATTGCAAAAAATTGGACAAGGGTATGGGACAGAGGAGGTTTTCATTTAATGCTGGCTCAAAAAATTGAGATGAAAAATGAAAATGAAAATTTACAAAGGTGAGCCAGGCATGGTGGCACACACCTGTAATCCCAGTTACCTGGGAAGCTGAGGCTGGAGATCACTTGAGTCCATGGGTTCAAGACAACCCTGGACAACATAGTGAGACCCAGTCTCTTAAAAATAAAATAGATAGGCTGGGCACGGTGGCTCGTGCTTGTAAGCTTCATCCTATGAAGCGGCCGGGGCTAGGGATTGAGGTTCGAGTCCCGCCTGGGGCCCATAGCGAGACCTAGTTCCAAAAAAATAGCTGGGCGTGGTTGCGCGCACCTGTCATCCCAGCTACCTGGGAAGCTGAGGCTGGGGATTGCTTGTGTCTGTGGTACCCCAGGCAACGAGAGCCTGCGGTTCCACAGGAAAAATAGCGCGAGACCTAGTCTCAAAAAATAAAATAAAATAAAATAGGTAGAAGATAGATAGATAGATAGATAGATAGATAGATAGATAGATAGATAGATAGATAGATAGATAGATAGATAGATAGATAGATAGATAGATAGATAGATAGATAGATAGATAGATAGATAGATAGATAGATAGATAGATAGATAGATAGATAATCTACAAATTTAGGGATATCTTAATAAAAGGAAATAGGATCTGATCTGAGCAACACCCCTTCCCCTGCCCATTCCACCATATACTTCCCCACCCCACCCCCACACATACACTGGGTCAAAGCAGCTGGGTGCTTGCAGTTGGCTATTCTTTTTGCCCGTGTCTTGTGCTCCATGGGCAGTGCAGGTCTCTTGTTGGAGTCCTGCCTGGCGTGACCTGAAGATTGGGTGGGTGGTGCAAGCTGCCTGGAGTAAAGCTGCCTGGCAGTTCTGAGCAGCCCACTGCTGATGTGCCTGTTTCTAAGAGGAGAAGGTTGCTGGGTTGGCAAGACCACCTGAGAGAATGTGAAAGTCAGGTGGGGCTCTGGCAGAAGCTCTGACTCTCAGTCCAAGGTTGCCTGGCTTCTGGCCTGCCAGGCACCTCCCACCAGAACTCTGCCTCCTGTGTCTGCCCCACCTCAGTGGCCCACTGCCTCCCAGGTCAGGTGCTAAAAACAGGGCTGAGCCTGCCCAACCCCTCCCAGTCTGAGCATTACCAGCCCAGCCCCAGAGCAGAGGACTCACTGAGGCTCAGCCCCATGATGGCTGCCAACCCACAGATGTCTGATCTTCAAGCAAAATCACCAAGCAGCTGGAGCAGGCTGTGGAGAGACTGGGGCCTTGAATCCACTGGAAAACATTCTATTCCCTGGTTTCTCCAGTGAAAAGGTTTGGTTGCCTTGCCAGAAATAATAGATGTGGAAATGTTCAGGAAACTGCAGGGTTTCTGGGGGCAAAAAGAGACTGAGGTGGGTGAATTTGTTGCCCCTGTGAGCTGTTTCGATGTGGGTATGGGTGGTTGGCAGTGGAGGAATGAACCCCAAGCTGACCCAAGAAGTAAAGAGAGAGAGTGAGCAGCAAACTCCAAATCCTGTCCCTTCCCTGCCCCTTAGCCCATCAAGAGTATCAATGGCTCCCCTTCAGGTCCACTTTGCCTGTACAGGGCTGGGGTACACCAGGCCCATAGAAGACACACAGACAAAAGCACCTCTGCCTCCTGTTACAACCCCATGGGTGATGATAGCTTCTGTGTGGGAACAAATGTGGTGAAAGAAGAGAAGAGACAAGGTTCCCAGCAAGGCCTCTGTGGCAAAGGTGGTCCCAGCAGGCACAGTGTTGAGAATGGGGAATATATAAACTCAGAGGTGAGAACTGAGACTACCTTCATTTCTCAAAGGCAGAAAAAACAAGGCTCAGAGAGGTTAAGTGATCTGCCCAAGGTCACATAATCAACTAGATGCACAAGATGAAATTTGAACCCAAATCATTCTTTCTCATCAATCAGATCACCTGGGAACCCTATTGGCTTGAAGTGGAAGAAGCTTCAGGTTGGATACATTGATATTCAATGCCATGTGACCCTGTAGTCACCAGGCAATGGTCTGGATGGACACAGATGAACAAATATATTTGATCCTCATAACAGATACTACTGTCTCCACCAACCCACAAACAAACAAACAAAAGTCCAGAGAAGTAAAAACAAAACAAACAAAAACAAAAAACAAAAAACCTTGCAAAGAGCACACAGCTAAGAACTGGTAGAACCAGAATGGAAACTGAAGGTCTTTACCTCTAGCTGATTCAAAGGTCCATGCACCCTAACTGTGGTTCACAAACTGTCTATAAAGAGTTCCATCTCTGCAAAGTGAATGACTATGGGATAGTGGATTCTAAACAATAGTGCTCCTAAGCCAGCCACTACTGACTCAGGAAGGAATCTGCACCTTTATCTGTTTCATTAACCAGGGTTCTGCGTAAGGTTTCATTTGGCAAATGGACCTGTGGCTTAAGAGATTTGGAAATCTCTGTCCTTGTTGGTAATAACCCCCATAAACAGGGGTTCTCTCCTTTTTGTGCACTCACCTGCTGTGACTCCCTCTCTGTTCCCATGACTGCCTGAGGCTCCTCCCTCCAGTGATTATCTGCTCTTATTATATGTGCACATCTGTCTCCCCTGCCAGCTGGGCATGAGGGCTGCAAATGCAGGACATTACCAGAAACACAGATCTCTGGAACAACAGTACCTAGCATGAGACTGGCAAGGTAGGTGACTAGAGTTTGTGAAATGATTGTGTGGATGAATGGATGGGGGGGGGGGGTAAAGGAAGGAAGTGAACTTTTTAACAACTGTGAGTATTCTGCCAGTTTACAGATGGGGGCACTGAGGACTGTGGTTTAGGAGGATTAGATTAGGCTCCTTCCCAGTTAGGGCTTCCTTCCACAGAAGGGGGAAGGGACTACATTCTCACCATGGAGTTGGATGTCCCCACTCTTCCCCCACTAAAAAAAGTAAGCACATGCACCATTAACAAAGACGTTTGAAACTGTCCCTCACTGTTTTCCCGCAGACCAAGTCTCCAGCAAGCACCCAGGCCCCTCCTGGTCAGAGATGTGGGTAAGAAAGGCATCCTTTTTCCTGCCCACGGAGTCTAATCAAGATTCAACTGCCCTCACTTGCGCATCAAGCCCTAGATCCCACCGACATACCGGTTCCACCAGGCAGAGTAGAGGCCAGTTCCCAGTCTCTAAGGAGGGACGCTAGGCCAGTTGCTAAGGGGCGGGACCATCCGGCACCTCCGGGTTTGAGCTTCCGTCTGCGCACCTCCCGGCCCCTCCCCCACCGGCCCCCACTTTGCTCGGGGATAGGACTACTTCTCAGAACTTGCTGTTTCCCCCTCAAGCTGGCTCTGGGTCTGGGGCTGCTCCCCGCGCACCCCTTCCTCTCCGAGAAAGTGTTCCCTCCTTTAGACTACTCCCAGAGTAAGGGACAAAACAGCCCAGTGCAGTGCAGTGGAAATTTTGAATATTGGTTTAGAAAAAAATTAAAAATCTACACAATTTGGAGGAAAAATTGGGGGGAATTTAGGATTTTTTGTTTGTTTTTTGCGACTAGGTCTCGCTATGTTTCCCGGGGTAGTCCTGATCCCAGAACTCAAGTGATCCCCAGCCTTAGCCTCCCAGGTAGCTGGGATTACAGGCACCTGCCACCGTGCCTGGCTCCTTTTTCCAGACCAGGTCTCACTATGTTGCCTGGGGTAGTCTCCAACCGGAGAACTCAAGCGATCCCTGGCCTCTTTGTATCCCAGCGCTTGGATTACAGACGTGTGCCACCATGGCTGGCAATTCAGGAATTGAACAGATCGTATTTCAGATAGCTGAAGCAAGTGTCCCAGCGATAAGATGGATGGTCCCCTCACTGTGGAAAAAGTCCCTTTCCCCCCTTTAGAGGCTCAGCTTACACAGCCTCACCCAAGCAACTCTACCTCTAGCATCCTTGAAGTGTGCAGTGGGTGCACCTGCTCCCCTCCCTGTCTAAAACACCCCTTTACTCACACAGCCTGGCATGGGTTCAGGCTTTGATCCTCCAGCCTGTCCTGGATATTGTCATTGCTCATTTTCTCAGGTGTGATCGTGGAATTGCAGTTATGTAGCAGTCTTAGCCAATGCGTTGAGGAACTGAGGTCAGGTTGTCTGCTGCTGTGACTTCCCTCAAATCATTCAGTAAAACTTACATATAAAGATAAGGTAAATGTGATTGATTGATAACAATTAGAGTGTACAAATGTTCACTGTATGGTCTTACAATTTTCTATAAAATAGTTGATGTATATATATATATGTGTGTGTATGTATGTATGTATGTATGTATTAGAGACTAGGTCTTGCTATGTTGCCCAGGGTTGTCTTGAACCGCAGACTCAAGTGATTCCTAGCCTCAACCTCCCAGGTAGCTGGGATTACAGGTGCACACCACTACACCTGGCTAAGAGTTAGAATATAAACCATGAGAAAATTTTAAAATCACCCCACTCTGTGTGGGCATTGGTGGTCTGGTGGAGAGTGGGTGGAATGTGTGCACAAAGGAAAAACAATGCCAAAAATAATCAATAAAAATCTTTTTTCATATAAAAATAAATCACTCAACTGAAAATACTCAATTGAAAACCCCTGCCCAAAGCCTTTCCACAATTAGCTCCATTTCAGAGCTGGGAAAACAGACTTGGTAAGACAGGTTAATACCGGAGGGGGTAAAAGGTGATATTCATGCTGATCGTCATTACACAAATGTCCAATTTTAGTGAGGCTGACTCGGTGCCAGGTTCATTGTGCATTTAGTGCCCACATTAGCACCCAATGCTGTCACTACCCTAAAATGTCAGTTGAGTGGGAAAGCCGGAGAGGCCAGGCCACAAGGAGCCCAGAGGCAGCATGTGAGCTATGAGCAGAGCCAGTGACTGGGCCTTTGCATCAGCTTCTGCTTCCCTGTCCAGAGCCTCTCTTGTTCTGTTCCTAACCCACTCCTATTCATCCTTCAAAACCTCATGTTGCTGCCACCTTTTCTGGGCCTGGATCTGTTTCTCTTATTGGCTTTCACACAGTGGTGTTTGTTTATTTATTTATTTATCTATTTATTTATTTTAAACTAGGTCTCGCTATTTTTGCCCATGGAAATGCAGGCTCATGTTGCTCAGGGTACCACAGACTCAAGCAATCCCCAGTCTCAGCTTCTCAGGTAGCTGGGATTACAGGCACGCACCACCACGCCCAGCTATTTTTTGGCACTAGGTCTCCCTATGTTGCCCTGAGCAGGACTCAAACCGCAATCCCTAGCCCTAGCCACTTCATAGACTGCCGCTTACAGGCATGCACCACCGTGCCTGGCTTGTGGTGTTGATTTAAATTGAAGCAAAAGTGAGTTTATTAAAGAATCAAGACTGAGGACTCAAGTCCAGAATAACCTCCAGATGCCTGGGAACTGTTCAAATTCTGAGTCTCACAACGAGGATTTTATACAATCCACAAGGAAAACATTTGACATTTTCAGAAATTTTTTACAGAGAAAGTCCAGGCAGATGTCTGATGAATGTATCTATTTGATATTGTCTATGCATTGAAGAAAACAAGGTTTGTGAAAATTTGCCCTATCTATTTCTAGCCTTATCTTCTGGGAACAGGGAGTTTCAGCAATGCCATAAACCTTGAAGTCTTTGAAGTTAGTGATTTGCCCTGAGACAACTTTTTTTGTTATTGATGCAGCTTTTTCACAAGGTCAGTCCAGGCGTGCCTTGGCTTTTTGCCTTGTGCTCTTTAGTTGAGACCAGAGAGAGGGGTACACTTCTGACTGCTGGTTTTAGTTTATGGTGGGTACTGAGTGACCACTGTGGAACAAAGGAGTATGAGAAGGATGGGAGGTAAGAATGGCCACAGCTCTTCAAGGGAATTCAGACTCCCCCAAAGGCCTATTTAGGGAAACCTGAATCTTCTGTAAGTCTAGAGATAGGCTGTGTACCCTCACTCAGCCTGTTGAGAGACACTTGCTTCTTGCTTTTACCTGGCACTTCCCACACTGGAACAGCTGTCCAAAAAGCTGCAGTCTCCATCCAGGTTGCCAGGGCAACATCAGCCCATGGTGGGATGTCAGGGATGAGAGGGGTAGTGCGCTAGTGCTGGAAAGTTGCCAAGCAACACAGTAGGTTGGTGATGTCACAGGGGCCATGGCTACTGGACAGATGGGCAGGCCCCCACAGAGGGGATCTACTCTCAGGAAGTCTTGTCCATAGACATTCACTTCCTATAATGCAATGGCCACTTCTATGTCTCTCATCTGAAGGGCAGTTGGCAAGAATGGGGTCCAGTGGTGCTTCATTTCCCACAGCCCTGCTGGTTCCACCTTACCCGCTATCGGTATGGGCAGTGGATGTGACTGCCTTCCTCCATCCCTGGCAGGGGACTGTGGGTGGTCCCTGCTCTCCTGTCTGAAGTACTCACCTGCTAATGCCCAATGGTTGGGAACAGGTTCAGGATTTGATCTTCCCGCTCTTCCCTTGAGGCCACCATACTTACCCCTTCCAGTCCCATCCTGGGTTCCTGCCCTTCCTGTGGTGAGAAAGCAGGCTTTTGCCCTATAAGGAAAAGGGAGACTAGCCTTGTTCTTATTGAAATGGGGTGGGTTCCTGCACAAGGTGGGGGCTCCTGTCCATCTCTGGTGACTGAAAGCTCAGAGCTTAGACTGACAGGCTGCCCAGGCCCTCCAGGCAAGGGGTCTGAGGGCATGGCAGGCCTGGGCTTCCCCCTCCCATGAACCTTCCTGCTGGCAGCACTGAGGCTGGGAGCAATGCTTTGCTGGCTGCAGAGATGAAAGCCCTGTGTGAATGGGTGACAGAATGGGCCTTTCATGTAGCTGGCCAGTCAGAACAGAGGGTGGAAGGGGACAGGCATCCCAATGAGGTGGCTGGAGCCACCCACTCCCCACCTGCCTCCAGCCAGCTTCTCAAGACCTCAGGATCTCCCTCTGGTTTGGTAGACCAAGAGAGCTGCTGCCAAGAGAAACTGAGTCACAGGCTTGGGGGTGTCAAAGAGAGAGGAAGTTCAGGTTCATAGTCCCTCTAGACCTTCCTTGATCTCTGTCTCTACCATTGGCCAGCTGGCTCAGCAGCTCTGACCAGCATTTCCTTTGATGAATGAAAGTGGAGACAAATTAATTCTCCTTTGATCTATATGGTTAGCTTGACAGACAAGACCTTGAAAACCCAGAGCTCAGGGAAGAGGAATGGAAAGAAGTCTCTGGTGGGGTTGGAGGATTGAACCCATGAATGTTTTTTTTGTTTGTTTTTGTTTTTTCGAGACTCGGTTTCGCTATTTTTGCCTGTGAAACCACAGGCTCACGTTGCCTAGGGTACCACAGACTCAAGCGATCCCCAGCCTCAGCTTCCCAGGTAACTGGGATTACAGGCACGCACCACCACACCCAGCTATTTTTTTGGAACTAAGTTTCACTACTTGCTCCCAGTGGGACTCGAACCGTGATCCCTGGCCCCGGCAGTGGCTTCGTAGGCTGCCGCTTACAGGCATGCACCACCATGCCCAGCCCCAAGCCCATGAATGTTCAACCCTCATTCCCAGCCATGCCAAATCCCACCTGTGCTCATGTAGAGCTTCCCAGGTGGATTTTCCTTCCTCTTTTGGTTTCTCTGCAACATTTCATCCCACCTCACGCCTTACCTCCTTAGGAAGCCCTCCCTGATTGCCTCAGCCCACAGAACACAGCCACACTATCCTCAGAGGACCACAGTTGACATCACTTGGCTGACAAGCACACAGTGATTACTGCTGTGTTCCCAACTGAAAGGTGGATTTGTACAGTGGGTGTTGCTTTTCTCAGCTGCCCTCCAGTCCCTCAGTCCAGGTGGGCCCCTTAAAAAATCACTAGAAGACAGAGGAACCCACATCTAGGTCATCAAATGAAAATGGTGACCACAAGGCTGGGCATGGTGGCTCGTGCCTGTAAGCTTCAGTCTATGAAGCAGCTAGGGCTAGGGATCGCGGTTCGAGTCAGGCCTGGGGCTTGTAGCGAGACCTAGTTCCAAAAAAAAAAAAAAAAAAAAAAGCTGAGCGTGGTGGTGTGTGCCTGTAATCCCAGCTACCTGGGAAGCTGAGGCTGGGGATTGCTTAAGTCTGTGGCCCCCCGGGCAACGAGAGCCTGCCGTTCCATGGTGACCACAGACAGCAGTTCAGCTGCACATGATCCCACCTTCATACCTTCTTCCCACTTCCCTCTGCCCTGCAGTTTCAGACCAGGCCCAGCAAAAGGGAACAGGATGCCGAAGCTCTACTCTCCCGGCCCTACCTGCCTGGTCTAAGCTCCAGATGACAGGCACTGAGACAGTGACATCTGCCACAGGACATCTCAGGGGCCCTGAGCAGCTGCATAGAAAGCTATTTATCCTAATTAGGCTCAGAGAGCTTCTCACTCCCCCTCAGCCCCAAGATATTCCATGAGCTTCGGTTGAGCACTCTCAGAGTGAGTGGCCTTATCACCTTGACCCTATAGTCCACCAAGTGCCATTCTGTCATTTATCCACACCCCAGAAAGGTTTATCAACTGGGCAGGAGGCCTGAGTTCCACTGACTACTCTCTGAGACAGTCTCTTCCTTTATGGGGTCCAGTTTATCCGCACAGTGGGGAAGATCAACTTTGCTTGGCACTATATGAGGACATTGGTGTGGAACACTAGGACTGTTTCCTTGCCCCCAATACTTCTATCTCTGGTGAAAGAATTGCCCTTCCAGACCTCTAAGGAAGTGTATGGAAGACCCTCAAGACAGGTCAGCATGATTTATCCCAGAGAGGGAGTCCTTACTCTTAAGAGAGGGAGGCCACTGTCAGCAGCAGTGGGCCCCCTACAATGGCCCGAGGTGTCCAAATTGTTCAAATTGCTGGGGTGGAGGGAAGCTGGAGGTCAATCTCCTTGGCAATCTGCCCCCACACTCCAGGTGGGCAAATGGAGGTGGCAAGATAGGAGAGGCCTCACCCAAGGCTGAAGCAAAACACAACATGAAAACCCAGGGCTGTCCGGCAAGGAGATGCTACAGTGCGATAGGCATGTTGCCAGAGGACAAAACAGTTGTCCTGGGAATCCTCTGTCCTTTCCAGGGGTGGGAGGCATCTGTCAGGCATTCCACTCCTTCCACCCCCTTATCCTACCTCCATGCAGAGACCCAGACACTGACAGTGCTAGGACCTGTTTCCCCACTCAAACTGAACAAAGACATCTTTCCCATCCTCTGGCAGTACTTACTCTCCCTGAGGGGGGCCCTGTCTGAGTTTTCTCTTTCCCCAATATCCTGATAGGCCACTCAAGGACCTGGCACTGATGCCCACCCCCCTAGTTCCCAGTACCTCTGTGGGGCCTTAGAAGATATCATCTCCACCTCTAAGCAGTGACTCTTTAGTATGCAGGAATGTGTTTGGGGCCTAACAGAGATGGCCTCAATAGTGTCCCAAGACAGCCTCTTCCCAACCTAGCTGTCCACCCAGGCCCAGCTCTGGGGACATCCTAGCTTCAGGTCACCTTCCAAGTTCCTCTGGGAGGCCCTGAGGGCAGAAATGACTTCCTGTTTTCCAGGTGATATGAGTGCCTAAAGAGGCTTCATCACAGTGCACTCTGCTTGTCAGACAGAACTGGCCTGGCAGCTGGACCTTGCCAGAGGGCCTCTCTGCTATCCTTCCTGTGGAAGCAGCCCCTCTTAACTGGCCATAGGAGCAGGCAGCTGGGGATGGGCAGGGAGTGCCCTGGGGAGGATGCCTTGGTTGGGGAGTGGGGAGGGGGGCAGCAGGTGCAGGATAATGGGGTCACCAGGGGAGGTCCAGGGAGCAGGTGCTGCAGGGAGGAGGTAAGTATGCCATTGTGTGCCTGGTTCTGGTAGACTGGGAGCAGGAGGGGGATCCCTGAGCCCCTGGGCCACCCTGGCTCATGCTCAGAGGTCGTCAGGATGCCCAGCTCAGGCATACAGCCAAACCCCTCCCCTCGGTCCCAGCAACCCACCAGGTTGCCATGACAACGAGTACTTTCATTCCTGCCTCTTTGTCTGGTCATGGTCCAGCTTTTGTGACCAGTCATAATGGTGGGGGGGGGGGGCTTGCCTCAGGACACACTCAGCTGGGGTGGAACTGAGAACCCCATACAGAGGGAGCAGCAGGCAGGTGAAAGAAAACTGGAAAGGCCAAATTTGCTAGCATTGAACCTTGCCTTCTCTCCTGGCTGCAGACCACCCCCTCAGAGTTAGGTCTGCAGACCTGGGAGTAGCCTAAGCACCAGGCCCTCTGTTCCCCCTGTGAGCATCATTTTCCCACAGTACTGTGAACCACCCCTTTCCCAGGATGCACTGTGACTCTGGAGAGCAAAAGAACATAGACCGAACCAGAGGTTAACTTCCCTTTGCAACAGGGGAAACTGAGGCAGGTTCTCAGTGTCACCTGGATGGAGAAGCTTCAGTAGAAAATGAGTTCAGAGAGCCATCTGGGATGGGGACTGACAGGCCCAGCATTTCCTCTATAGAAGGTCCAGACTTGAGTGACCTCACTCTTTCCCTGAACTACAAGAAAGAGAGAATATTTTTAAAAGCCATTCACCTGCCGAAAAGGGATAAGAACTCAGGGTTCAAGCCAAATGGAGAGGGTGACTTAGGGGGTATCTAGCTGTCTCAATCCCACTGAGCCACATGTTCCCTTTTGGCAAAGCCATTTTAGTCTTCTGGGGACCACCAATGGGTGTGAGGAGATCCAAAGGACTAGCAGGTGTGCACTCACTCTGCTCAGCTAGAGAGGGGGATTTTGGTGGCTTTGAACACACACCTGCCCACATGTATGGAGAATATAGAAGGTCTCTCTGGGTCTTGGAGACACTGACCTCTGGCTATGGTTCTCTGGGTGGTCCCAGCCTCCTTGGGTTGCTTCATAATGCTCCCAGTTCAGTGGCAGCCTCCTGAACTCCCTGGCAGGCTTCCAGGCCTCAGAGGAAGACACTGCCTTTATCGCCACCATAACTACGGCCACCGCTGCTGCTGCAAAATGCAATTACAGCAAACAGCCGCTGCCTCGCTTGAGCCTTGCCATCCACACCTGGAACTAATTAACTTAATTAGGTCTTAATGAGCTACACTGGTCGGAAGGCCTATTTTTACTTAATTATCCCCTAATCGGCTTGATATGGAGGAGCAGGGGACCTGGAAGATGGCTTTGGCAATGGCGGTGGCAGCTACCTTCTCTCTGGGTGGAGGGGATGCCCAAGAGTGAATGATGCCTGTCTACCAGGAGTGGGTCCCAAATGGCCGAGAGTATGGAAATGGGGTGGGGTGAAGTAGAGCCTATGTGTCACATCTGTGGGAACAGCACCCCTATTCCCAGTCCCATCATTCTGGTGATCTGGCTTCAGGTGCTGAAGCTATAATGGGCTCTGCTGAGGATGTGACAGGCATGATCTGGCTGACTTTTGCCTTCACAGACCTCTAACAGGAGCTCAGAGTTATTCCTCTGTCTCCAGTGGAGAGGCTAGGCCCAGAAAGGTGAGGGGGCATGCCTGCAGATACTATGCCACGAAAATGGTTCTGACTCGTATCTCCCCTCACTTCCCCGCCATCCCCCCAGGAAAACAGAGCATCACTGAAGAGAAGGCCATGTATATAGCCTTGGGAGGGAAGGTGAGGGTTGGGAAGGTAGAAAGGGCTAAGGAAACAGGAGTCTGAGAACCTGCCCACCCATCAGGGATTCCCAAGGCAGCCCTGCCACCTTCTAGGAACAGAGCCCATGGGACAGGAGACCCCTCTGATTTGCATGGGCTTTGAGGAAGTTCCTCTTGGGGTCAGCATAGCCATGATTGACTCTACCACCTTCCTGGCCCTGAACCTCAGTTTTCCCACTAGTCTGTTGAGGATAATAGTGGTCATCCCAGCCTCACAGGCCACCATGAAGGGCCAACATGCCATGGACATGAGACAATGGCTCTTGTAAGCACCAAAGCCCTGAAAAGCAACTGATTGTTGATGGTGGCATTTCAGTCAGAGACTTTGGGGACAGGGGACCTAAGAATGTGTCAGCCCCCAATCCCAGACACTTTAGCCAAGCTAGGGGTGGCTGGAGGTAGGGAGTATGGCAAAGCATCTATGTGATGGACAAGGTTTAGTAAGGGACCCTATCAACCCTGAAATCTGCCATTCTGCCCACACGGACTCTTCTGTCCCAGGTTGCCTGCCAGCTGCCTGCAATCACCACCCCCCACACCCTCTCCACTCAAATACACACAGCAACAGTTGCCCACCTCCCTCCCAAGCAGAGGCAGCTGCTACAGCCTCCATGCTGGAATCAAAATTGAATGAACATTTTCACAATGTCACCTCCTGCGGATGGCTCCTAATTGCATGTTGCAGCCATGTGATGGAGCCCAAGTTACACTAATTATGTCATTACCCTAATTAAGTAAATACTGTATGTGCTAATTGACTGAAATCTCTTCAGGGGGATGGGCAGAGGAAGAGGCTAAAGTCCCCTGGGCTTCACAGACCTGGGCTGAGGGTAATAGATGCAGGGCATTCTCTTCCTGCTTCAGCAGGTCCTGCAGCCTCTCCAGTGGAGTCCAGGGAGGACCCTCAGCCACTGTCCTAGATAGACTTGCCCATGCTCCATGGGAGGAAGCAGAAGGTACTGAACAGATGGCCAGATACTCAAGTTAGAGGCTCACTGTTACCCTGGCAGGCTAATGACTTTGAATAAGCCTTTTCCTCCTCTCCAGTGGGTTCCTGGCACCCCCACTTCAACTAGCCCAGAACCTGGAGCTTATTGGCCATACTGGAAATCTCATCAGAGGGACTCAGTGCCCAACTAAGCCGCTGGCATGCATCTATAATTACTTGCTGGGCTGGGGCATCAGAAAGAAATGCTGATGACCCACTGACACCGGATCCAGAGGACAGTATCAGTGTGAACCAGCAAAGGAACAGACAGGGTTGACTTTCTCCAAAGTCAGTGAGATGTGATTCTCTGAGGAAGTCTGAGGGACTTTTTGGAGAAAGGAAGAAAGGGAGAGAATAAATGAAGGCTTCAGAGTTCAGAAGGTGTGATTATCCTTGAGGTGTGATTTTATTTAAATGCCAGACTTGGAAACCATATTCTCTGGAGGAGTGAGGGAAGGGTCATCTGAAGAAATGCCTTCAGAAGCAAATAGAACTGCAACCCACTTGGGGGGCACACAGGAATACAGAAGGAATACCAACCCAGTGTCAGGGACTATTGAGTATGCCCCAGAATAATATCCTGCTCTCTTTAAGGTGATTCACATGCCCAGTTGACAAATGGCCATGAGACAGTGGAGAGGGTCCAAAAGGCAAGAATCCTAGGCCTGGGAACTAGGGCTGGGGTCTCCAGCATCTCAGTCCTTTCAAACCCACTCAGGGCCAGGCAGTGCTCTGTCTCCCAAGTGTACTCAGGTGCCGCTGCGCAGCTATCCCGGCTCTCCTAGCTCCACAGACCGCCCGCCAGCTACAGTCTCCACAGACATATGCTGCAGCTCTACACCCGGCAAACACCACCTGTTCTTTGGGTGGGCAATGGCTCCCTGCCTCCCAGGATGGAGAGAAAAAAAAAAAAATGAGGGGGATGTGTGCCTAGTCCAACCACCAAAATGGCCTTGGCTAAACCTCTTTGCTCCTCAGGTCTCAGACTCCCAATAGATGTCTTCTCACTCATCGCCTAGCCCAGACCTTCCTTTATTCCACACAACATGATCTGGGCTTCCCCAGGCTGGTGCAGGAGACAGAAATGTAAGAAATCATCTTTTAAGTTGTGACGTCTGCAACTTACTCTCAAATAGCTCAGGAAAAAAATTATGTGTGAACACATACACACACTGAAAAATATCAACAGCTGAATATGGCTAGAGTATATGTATGCCTTATACTATTCTTATTCTGATGATGTTTCTTAAGTTTGAAATTATTTCTAAATAAAAGGTAGAAGGGAAAGAAAGAAAGGAGATAGGGAGGGAGAAAGAAGAAGGGAACAAGGGGAGACAGGAAAGAAAGGGAAAGACAGAGGTGCGGGAGAGTTCTTTCCTGTCTTGGGGCTCCAGACTACTAGAGACTGATGAACAAGTGTCTGCTGGTTGATATGGCCAGGAGGAATTCCCCAAGGAGATGGCCTAGGCAGAATCTAAAGGAGATCTAGCTTTGCCCCTTCAGGGCAGGACCAGGGCTGACAATCCCTCTCCCTGTCACAGCTTTAATAAACCCACAGGTCCCTCCCCCCTCTCCTGCGCCCCAAAGAATGCTGGTGCTCTAGAATTTCTATGATTGCCCAGTGAGACAGAAAGGGGACTGCCCTGGCACAGGTCTAAGAGGGCAGAATGTCTTGGGCCCCCTGGGCCTCTGAGAGACGAGGAGGTTGGGCCAGCACTGGAGCCCAGGGTGAGAAAGTTAAGAGCTGGCTCTAGTCAAGGCTATCCACCTCTCCTGCCCTAACCACACCTCCCACAGCACTAACAGACTTCTGCTCCAGTAGTGCCAGCTGACCTCTCTAGATCCTTGCCTGTCACGGAGCACTGGGCAGTAAGTGGATTCATTATTCCATTTTTCACTTGGTCTCCATCAGGCAGCCCAAGAATTCTGGGGTGTAAAGAGGGAGTTCCCTGCTTCAGGTAGGCTTGTTAAAGAGCCTCAGCCCTGGTCACCCCCACCCACCCTAGCCTCCTTGTCAATCCCAACCCCTACCTATTCCCTGCTTCACCACTCCATCATCACTCTTCCCCCATTGCACCCTCCTTTTGGGTTCTAAATGCCCTTTCAGCTCCCAGTTCACAGTCAGGCTCCAGACCCCATTTAACCATCCCCTCCCCCAAAGAGACTATGACAACAGCTACTTAATGTGTGGTCAATTACTGCAATGACCAGGACCCCTACCCCCACCCTGCCCCGCCCACTCTCAGCCCCTCCCCCCTTGATCTCAGCTTGCCACTTCAGAGTCTGGACCTGCTCTCCATCAGGAGACTGCCCTGGACTCTCCCGACTGGATGGCGGTGTTCAGAGGTCAGCAGGGGCCAGACTTTTCCTTTCGGACATCCTCATCTGGACACCTTTGTTCTCGACCTGCAGCTCTGGTACCTCATCTGATAGCTCACCTCTCCCTCCCATTCTCCTTGCTGGCCTGTTGCCCAATACAGTCCTCTCAGTTTCCCCTGAGACCAGAATCTGGCATGGGACAGGGTGGGGCCCCTCCGCCAGCGACTGCTCCCTGCAGCCCTGCCTCTCACACCCACTGCCTTTCCAGTCCTGGTCCCGCCCCTACCACAATCTCTCCTCTCCCAGTCTGGCCCCTCACCTCCTCCCC
>PVHY01004614.1:0-92161 GCA_004024945.1 Uropsilus gracilis
CGTCCGTCCGTCCGTCCGTCCGTCCATCCATCCATCTATCCATCCAACCAACTGCCATTCATGCAACCAACTGACACCTGTCCACCCAGCTACCATTCATCCATCTATTTATCCATTCAAACAACCAGCTATCATTCACCTATCCATCTATCTACCCACCCACCCTCCCATCCATCCATCCATCCATCATGCATGTATCCACACTTTCAATCAACATTTATTGAATATTTTCTTTGTGTCGGGTCACCAAAAAGACTAAGATGTGTGTCCACTGGGAAGGCACAGCTATGTCAGGGAACTCAGGCACACAAACAAAACAGAAAAACACAGGGTGGTATATGCTATTCCACAGGCAAGTGTTAAGCTTATTGAGACTTTTTGGGAGTGATGGAGACAAGGGTGCTGATTAAAATACCAAAGTCACCCTCTTGGCCCAGACTATGACCCTGATGCCTAAGCTCTTTTATCTCAGCCAACTCTTTCAGTATAGTATTGATAAGAAAGATAGGATTTGTGTGAAGCAGAAGCAGGGGGCAGAGGGACCGGGCCACAGAGAGTCTGTGGTTTGACCTAGATGGAACCCCAGATCTTGCCAAAACCCCACTGGGATCTCTAAGGTCCAAAGTCTGCATTTTCAAACTGCTCACCTCTCCCCACCCCCACAGCAGCAGCACACTCGGCAAGTCATTTATTCCTCCATAACATTTGCTCGAAGGAACGTTACTGCTGAATTATAGCTGGGACCATTATCTCACAATAACTGTCTGGGAAATGTTAATGTTAATGCATGGATCATGCAGAATGCCACATTAGGGGTTTTATGGTGGACATAACATTTTTATGAACTTTTTCTCTGGTAGCATCAGCTTTTGATGGAAAGAAAAGGAAAAAGAAAGAAATAAAGACAGAGGAAGAAAGCAAGGCAGCCCCGGTAGGAGGGACCCTGGGAGTCAAAGGGCTCTGGACAGCACCTGAGACTGAGCCACAGCTGCCACCCACCCTGGGGGAAGGCACCCTGGCTGTGCTCCAGTGGGCTGAATATCTTTAGCCTTAGGTATTCGTGAGTGGGGCGCAACCCGCCAAATTGGCAACTGTTGGGAGACAGTGTCTACTGGGTAGACCCATAAAACTTTCAGCCACCTGCTGCCTGGCGGGCATTCAGTGCCAAAGGGGCCAAGGGAAGGCTGAGGAGGGGTGTGAGAGGCTTAGTGGTATGGATATTGTACCTCTGGGTGAGGGGAGGGGTCCTTTGCAGAATGGCTTTGGGGGCTCACCTGGGGGAGCAATGGCTAATGGCTTAAGGAGATTTTAATTTCTGCCATTAAAAGAAAAAAAAGGAAAAACACAATCTTGGGAATGGCAGTATTTTACACCTGGCTTTTAGAAAGGACTAATAAAGGAAAGCAGTGTTTAGCATTTTATATCCTTACTCAAAAATAACGATCTTTGGTTCTCATCTCCGATATATTTTAAGTGAGCTTGTGTCTCCTACCTCCAGAATATTCTTTCAGGAGGCTGAATTTATAGCTCTGCTCTTTACCTGCCCTGGGCTCCAATTTAAGTCTCATAACCACTGCATTACGGTCAGTTTGCCTCTGCTTCCTTCTTCCCCCCACCTCTGCCATCGCCCTGATGTGGTTACTGCAGGTTTTTCTTCCAGACAGAGCCCATTCAGCCTCTGACCCTGTGAGACACCCAACCCCAGTTTGCAGCCATTCCCTGGAGCACAGAGCTCCAGCTGGGCTGGGTGGCAGTGCTGCTCAGTGTTTTGCTGCTCACTGCTTGTGCCAAATCACAGCGTAGGAAGACTCCCAGAGTCAGTCCCTGGTCAGACCTCGCATGCCTCTGACTAGGGGCAGGTGGAAACCTATAGGAGTTGCATGTTCTCAATGCAGGGAGGGACATGGGAGGGCCAACTCTCTTGTAGAACACACTCATGGGCTTACTGCCCGAACATGACTTATCACCACTTGGAACAAGTGATGACTTGGGAGTCCTCTGGCTTGGAAGAAAGAACCTACACTTGTAGATCAGAAGTCCAGGTCCTAGCTCTGTGGGGTGCTTCAGACAGTGGGGTGGGGTGGGGGACAGCCGGATCACCAAAGTCACCAAGCCCCCCTTTCCTCTGTGCAAGGGTGAGGTCAGAGGGGAAAGTTCTGAGCTCTTTACATTTGGGAAACGGTGACTCTATGCCCTGCCCAGGCCATTGCACTGGGCAGATGGGCTTGGACCTGTTGCTCATCTTGAGTCAAGATGGGTGTCACAGGCATGAGGCAGAGGGGATAAAACCCAGACTCCACCACTTTCCGGCTCAGAGACTTGAACAGGCTTTATACATTCTTCTAGTTTCTGTTTCCCTCCATGCAGAAAGGAAATCCTAGTGCCCACCCTATAAACCCTATAAGCTGGTTACATGATGTTAATGAGTTATGCAGAACATTCAGTGGCTTCCTTATGTCTTCTGCCTGACTTGTGTGTTCTGTCTGATGATTCACACTAGGAGAAAGCTACATGAGTGCAGGAATCTTGGTCTGTTTTCATAGAGCTTCTCTAATGTCTAGGCCAGCACTTGGCACATAGTAGGCCTTCAGTCAATATTTGGTGAATGAATAAATGCCAGTGTTAGGTAAACATTACTTCTTTGGTATCCCTAGCCTCACCCCAATACACGGACCCCTGGGTTTCAGCCCCAAAGCTCTCCAGGGAAAGCCAGTCCCCAGATTGATGGGGCTTCTCAAGTCTCTTGACATAAAATACCTGTTTAAGGGATGGTTAATGCATTTACAACCTGAGATGCAAAAGGAGTTTGCACAAGTCCTCACTTCTGTTGCTTCCAGTACCAAAAGCAGGTGCACCTGGACCAGGCAGCAGGCTTGGAGCCTCTCCTTTCCAAACACCCCTTCCCAGCCCTCCCCAGGCCTCTCCCCTCCTTCTCCTGCCACTCGCTCCCTCCTGGGGACCCCCTGCCATATGTTCCATTCCAGCTCTAAACTGCGCGCTAATTGTTCTGAATGAACAGCTCCAGCTGGAAAAGCAGGCAGGCCGTTTACAGACCTTAAGATAACACCCAGTTTCCCGTAAGTGAGGGGGTTTCCAGGGAAGGGGAATGGAAAGTCTTCTCCTCAGGGCCAGGACTGGGCGAGACAGAACCCCCGGAGTTGGGGCTGCCATCTGGGGGATGGTCTTTTCTTGGTGCCTACTCAAGTGGATGCATTTCACACCAGCCCCACTGGGCAGCCTTCTCCGTGGAAGCTGGGCAGTGTGCTGGGTCCTCACGCACAGAAGCAGCCATGTCCCTTGTCATAACCAGAGTCCGGTGACATTCCCACATCTTCAGAGGCTCCCGGTGGGACTGGCCCAGAGGAAGGCCCTGATTTAGTCAAGCCTCATGGGCCAGCTGGGAAGGGAACATTCAGGAGGTCAGAGAGGTTTCTGCTATGAACAGATAAACACCAAACATCCCTTTGCCTGCCCAGATACACAGGACTGCTTGCCTGGCCAACCTGTTTCTCTCATAGCTTCCATCTTCTTTGGAGGGATAAGTGGGCATCTTCTTCTGTGCCATCTGTCCTTACCAGGTAGCCCAGTTCCTTCCACACTTCTGCGATGCTGATTCAGCTTTGTCTTCCATTTCTGTCAATGAATCGCAACAGCGAACGAGCCTTGAGGTTGGAAGGATTCTTAGTAGCTGTGACGCCAGACCCTTGATTCAAAGCGGAGAAGACAGGGCAAAGTGTGTGGCCTTGCCACTCACAGATCCAGACCAGCACTGGCCCTGGGCAGCAATGGCCCACCATGCCTACTGCACCCGCTGCTGTGCCCGAGGTCTGCCTGGAGATGAGGCGGGGAGCTATGGCCAGAAGCTTGAGGACTGGGTCCCTGTGGCAGCTTCTGCACACAGCTACATGGCTCCAGGCATATGGCTCTGTCTACACCCCCATTTGTGAAAGTGACAGTGTCATAATGTCTGCTCTGCTTACCCTTCAGGGTGGTTCAAGAATCACAAGAGGGTCTAGGAAGCCATGGCCGGGGCCAGGGGTCGCAGTTTGAGTTCCATCGGGGGCACATAGTGAGACCTAGTTCCAAAAAAACAGCTGGGCATGGTGGCTGTAATCCCAGCTACCTGGGAAGCTGAGGCTGGGGATTGCTTGAGTCTGTGGTACCCCGGGCAACGTGAGCCTGCGGTTCCATGACAAAAATAACAAAACCTAGTCTCAAAAAAAAAAGAATCACAAGAGGAGTAAATGTGAAAAGCAGATTCAAACATAAGGGAGTGCAGTTCTGCTTCTTTCCAGGGTGTGGGGTCACTCTTACCCACCTGGGGGTCAAGGTTTTGGCACAGGTGTCTGTATGAAAGGAACCTTCGGCACCTGGCAGAAGAACACCGAGAAGAGCTGCTGGAGGAATCAGGGCCTGGGTCCCCTTCTGGAGGCCGGGCTGACTGGGCCTCATCTACCTGTCTGGGGGATAGAAAGCCATGCAGGAAAGTTTCAGCTTAAACAGAGAAGCAGGTTAGTTGGGACACAGAAACCCTAGTGGGTGGTGTCCTGGGGTTCAAGCTGGTCCACCCCCTCTGAGGCTTCTGCTGCTTCTGAGGCTTCTGCTGCTTTCTCATAATCAGACACTCTTTTTGTTTGTTTGCTTTTATTTTTATTTTATTTTATTTATTTTTTTTTTTTTTTTGAGGCTAGGTCTCACTATTTGCCCATGGAACCGCAGGCTCACGTTGAGTCTGTGGTATGCTGGGCAGACCTGGGATACCACAGACTCAAGCAATCCCCAACCTCAGCTTCCCAGGTAGCTGGGATTACAGGCACACACCACCACACCCAGCTATATTTTTCGAACTAGGTCTCGCTATGTTGCTCTGAGCGGGACTTGAAATGAGATCCCTAGCCCCAGCTGCTTCATAGGCTGAAGCTTACAGGCACGAGCCACCGTGCCCAGCAATACTCCTTGACTTCTGTGGCCTGCCTGGGAAAAGAGGGGGAGATGGCATGGAGGGAGAGGATGTTGAGCCTCCCTTGGAAGAGGCGTCTAGCCAGAAGAGGAAAATTCAAGAGGTTCTGGTCTGTCTGCCCAGAGGGCCCAGCGGGCAGCAGGGCCTGCCTGGCACTGGATTCTATGTGAGAATGACAGTGTCTAGTGCCAGCCTAGGACCCCGGAGAGCCCGACCCAAAACCCTGGATCCCACAGCCCCACCAGTACGTGGGCAGCCTCTCTCCAGTGAAAGGAGGGCAGCTAAGAGACAGCTCTCCTCCCTGGAAGGCTGAGTTCAATCCTTGGTCCAGACCAGCTGCTAAAGGCAGGGATGAGGGTGGCAAGTGGGAGCTCCGCAATCACCATATCAGCACAGGAGAAGAGTGTGAAGAACAGACTTCCGGTCAGATATGGCCTCAGTTCCTTGCTGAATGGCCAGGGTCAGGGTCAGCTCAGGGCTAGGGAGTTAGCTCAGAAATGTTCACCCCCCTGGCCCCAGGCCCGCTTTCTAGGACTGATGGCTGAACATGGCCTTCAGTATGTGCCATCCGTGCGTTCTTGTCTCCTTTGGTATTTCAAGGTCCAGCTCAGATGGGACCTCCTCTGTGAAGCCTTCCTGGAGCTCCTCCAGACAGCACAGCCAGCCCCTGCTCTGGATTCTCCAGGCAGCAGTCAGCTGCCCCTGAGCCCAGGAGCACAGCCAGGGAACACTGGCCTGGGGTCCCTTGCAGTGCCCACCCTGGGAGCTCCAGCAGCGCTGGGCAAAACCCCCTGCACCCATAGGTGCTTACACATTTACTAGCATGCTTGCTTTCCCTGGTCTCAGTATATTCACGAAGCTAGCAAATATCCAGAAAGGAGGTATTAGAATGATGTCTGGGCCACCTGAACATTTGCCAGGGGAAAACATTCATGCCTTCCTCATGCTCTGCTGTCTGTTGCCCAAGCGTACCGTCCACCAAACCCAAACTTTTTCATCAACGATGAAACAATAGATGATCTTTTGACATTTCCAGGGCTGTTTGGGAGGAGGAAAGATAATATGTAATAAATTCATATACTTCTGTGTGTTTCTTGGCTCTGGCAGCTATATTTCCATCTCTTTATGCAGGAGTCCTGGGGAGCTGAAATCCTTGATAATGCCAAACAATTCAACACTTTATTCTCTTTACTCTGCACCACAAAAAATATCGACTTTATGCTGCCAGCTGTAGGAAGTGAAATCAGATGCTACCCTCCTTCTGGCACACAGAAATCAGTCCTGGCCCCACCCAAGGGTCTTTGGGAAAGAAAATGTCAGATCCTGTGTTGATCTAGCCAAGGTGAAGGGCAACTCTACCTAGGGTTGGGTGAGAGTGGGGAGGGTAGGGTTGGGCTGTAAGATCTTGTACTCCTGGGGTATCTAGGATGGTGGAGGCATTTTCTCTCTGGCCCCACCCACCCGTGGTCCTTTCCCAGACAGTGAATTGGCAGTGTCTCATCTGAGTTCTGAACAAAGGCTTCCTGAGCCAGTGCCAGCCCAGGACCCTGGAGGGTAGCAAGAGCAGGCTGCTGCCTTCAAACTTAGATTCTCAGTGTTACAGCAATTCAGCCTGGGGCTAAAATAAGCATTTCTAACCAGCACCTTCATTTCCTGGAGATTGGACAGAGGGTGGGACTTGCCCGGAGCCACATGCTACCATCTGCTAGAGCTTGAAACCCCCCACCCTTGGTCAGAAATGTGTCAATTTGTCCACCCATCCATCTCATCCTCTAACAAATAGTAAACACCTGCTGTATGTCAGTCACCATGCAGAGAAGCTTTCCCTGAGTCCAGAGAACTTGGCTTTCAGGTTTCCCTATAAAGAAAGCATGTGGGGCTCTGTTTACTGGATCTGGTAGGTTCGATCAGCACAAAGGATACTGGTATTAGCAGACATTTACAACTCCCCTCCTCTGCAACCACCCCCACATCACACACACACATACACACACACACACACACCCCTCACCTGCAACCATCCTAAAGCATACTGTGCACAGAACACAGCTCCAGACATTAAAGAACCAGTCCCTTCTTTTCACATAATAGTAGCTATAGAGTGTGGGCTTTGGGAATCTAATCTAAAGGCCAGAGTTTGAATCTTGCTTCTTTTTCCAGTCGACTGGAGGATTGAGGTAAATTCCTTCACCTCTCTATGCCTCCATGGCCTTGTGTAAAATGAGGCTAGCAACAGCCCTAAACAGGGTTAAATCAGATAATACATGCAGTGCTTAGCACAGTGCCCAGCACATAGTATTCAAAAACTGCTAGCTGCTAATGCTGCTTTTAGTTTATTTTTGGTCTGATCAGGAGCAGCCAGAACAGGGCTAAGGGGGTGGAAATAGAGACAGCTCCTGCCCAAGGCTCGGCTAGTTTTGTTCCTTTCAAAGCAGAGTTTCCAAAGGTGCTATTCCAAAGTCAGGGTGGAGGCCACTCCTTTTAGCCCCTTTCTTGTTGCCAGCCTTTCCATGATCTGCTGTCTGGAGACTTAGAGTCACAAACCATTGTAAAATTTCTCTTTCCTCCTCCCCCCCAGGAGAGGCCAGGGGTGACCTTGACCCTGGCCTTGACCCCAACCCTGGACCATCAGGGATGATGGGCGTCAGCTATTTATGGAGAGAGCCATGAGTGTGCATCCCCAAGACCCTCCTCTCTCAATCCCAGCACAGAGAGAAGGGAAGGGGCAGGTGGGATTCTCAACCGCAAACGGGTGACTAGGAAGACATCAAGTTGTTTTGAGTCCTTTTGGGTTTTCTCAGCAGCTCTGAGGGAACTGCTTGGGCTCTCCTGCTCCAAACCTAAACTCAAGAAGAGGAAAGTGGAGGGAAGATATGAGAGGACCTGCCTGACTGACCTCTAGGCCTTGCCTCTTACCTGCTTCAGGTGGGGGAGGAAGGCAAACCTCAGAACCAGCAGTCGGGATTTCTACTCATGCCATCTGGGAAACATATCTTTTCATTTCTCCCAACAGCCCTTTGAGGTAAATATGGCAGCTATTATTAGCCCCATATAAACAGATAAATATGTCGCGCTTCAGAGATGCTAAATGACTTACCCAAGGTCACCAGCACGCGGTGCTGCCAGGATTCAAACCCACCCATCCTGATCCTACTTAAGCATGCCTTCCTTCTATCACCCTGACCTGAACAAGCAGTTCTCTATCTCACTGTCCTGTGTCTAGAGTTACACACTCACTTATGTCACTAGGCTTAGAGGTAGTCCTGGGGAAACCTAACAGATGTTTCTAGGATTTTTAATATGATAATAGATGCTCAGGCTAGTCTAAAAAATGTAAGAAGAGTCAGGTTACATGGGTTGAGGAGACCTGAGGAGTAAGTCAAAGGTCAAAAACCCCAACCTGAGCCCAAAGTTTGACTTCTTTTGACTGATCCTTGCCATTTACCTTGCAGGCATCCACTTTGGGACAGTGCAAAGGACTGCCCTTTCTGGAGTCCAGATGTTGGGGCCTTGCAGCCCTTTGGTGCACAGTAGGGGCTCTGTGAGGTCACAGGGAAGGAGTATCAGTTCACTTTAATCTACCCCAGAGTCAGTGGTAGCCCTTCTTGCTGTTGCTTCTGTGCTATCATTGGCTTTAGAATGAACCCTCCATTCTGAACCAGACAGTGGGATGGGCAGCTTGGGTGTGTGAGAGCAGGCAGCACTGTTCCCATGATCTGTGACCAAACCACTGACTCCACCATACCCCCACATGGCTCTACTGTCAGGACACTCAATGCACAGATAGCCCCCTAAGGTTGGACTTGTTCTGACCTCCCACTGCCCAGCCATGCAGGCTGCTTCGTTTGTCCCATCTACACCTCCAGAGCCCAGGAGCATCTGTTTCCTTAACGCCACCTCTGAGGGACACTGAGTTCAGGCCAGTTCACCCATTGCTCCCCAGCCACCCTTGCTGCTGGTGGGTCTTTCCAAGCTTCAAAACCCTTTAAGACACCCCACCTGCAAAGGCCCAGTGGAGGTTGCTGAGTGTCCACTCTCCGTGACAGTTCCCATGATGTCACAAGAATACAGGTCCTTAAGGCCATGTGTCCTCAGAAGGGCTATGGTTTGGAAGGGATTATAAGAATGTGGCTGTGAGCTACTACATGGGGAGGGCAAGATGGGGCTTAAAAAGGGCATAACCTGGGGAGGAAATGAAGCCGAGTGAGTTCAATGAAAACAAAGGGGAAGGACAAGGAGGAAAGTGTTCCAGACAGAGAATATAACATTTTCGAGAGCAGGAAATAGCAGTGATTGGGGGAACAGTGAAAAATTTTGTTTATGATGAAGGTGAGGCAGGTGGAGGCCAGTTTATAGAGGTTCAACAACCTAGCCTTTGTCTTGCTAAAATTCCCTTTAGATGTCAGCTCCTCCAGGAAGCCTTCTCTGACTTCTCCAGAATAAAGCACTTTCCTATTTATGCTTTCTGAAAGACAAATCCAACCCTTCTGACAGCACTCTCTCTGTTTGCTCAGATGGCTCTTTCCACCATGAGGCTAGAGATCAAGAAGAGTTCTCTATTCAATTTTAGATTCACAGGAACTAGCAGAGGGCTTGACATACTCAGGAGCTCCCTAAATATTTTAAGGATGACAGCAAATTAGTTAAATGATCTACTTATTTCCTGCTATCTGCCTTTATTCTGAATCTTCAGTGTAAATAATAAATATCGATTTATAGCAGTATTTATATTTCCTAATCTATGTACTAGGAATAGTAATACTCTAAGGATTGTTGTGAGTAGATTATATACATGAAAGCTGAAGAGGCAACCTAGCACACAGTCAGTGCCCTGTGAATGTCAGCTACCCTCTCCTTTATTCAATTCACATTCACGAATCTCCTACTATGTTCAGGCACCCTTCTAGGCATTGGATTCACAGTGGTAAACTTAACAAACTCCTTGTCTTCCTAGGACCAATCTCTCACTGGGTGTTATAGAAAATGAACAAGTAAATGCACAGGATGGGCTAAGCCAAGAACGATGGAGAAAAACAAGGGAGAAGAAGGAAAGGGAACAACAGGAATTGGGGTGGGGGTTGCTCTCCTACCTAAGGGAGCCGGGACCTTACCTAATTCATTGATTAGATGACTGTTGAGCAGCGAGAATGGAAGTGGAAGTTGTGTATTGCAGGAACAGCCAGGAGGCCAGCCTATCCAGGGCCAAGCAGGAGATAGAGCAGGACTGGCCAGCATCTGGCTCAGGTCGGGGGGGGGGGATTGAAGTTTCACTTTGAGTGAAATGGGAAGTTGCAGGAGGATTACGAGCCGTGCAATGGCATGATTGGGTTATCATTTTAGATGGAGACCTTGGCTGCCTGATTGAACAGATTGAAAAGGGGAAAAAAAGGAAGCAGGTTAAAAGGTTAAGAGGTTATTGAGGTAATCCAGGCAAGAGACAATGGACATGGACCCAGATGAGAACAGTCATGGGAAGTTCGGTTGGAAATCACAGACGCAGAGTGTGAAAGAAAGGTGCCAGGAAGACACCTTGACCTGAGCAAGTGGAAGCAGGCATTTGTTCTTTACAGAGAGGGCAATGGCTGCCTTCCACGGGCCTGGACTGCAGTGGTGGGTGAAGCAGGACATTCCCTTGGAGCTCATACATGTATTGAGAGGTACATAGAGGTAAGGATTGTAATAATTGGTACAAGTGAGGTAACGATTGCAATCATGTAGGGCAGGAGGTGCATATACATACGAGGGAGGAAAACAAGATAGTAATCTATGACAGAAACCAAACAGGAGCCAAATGCCAAAACAGAACAGACAAGAGAGGTTATGGGTGGTCAGGCAGGGAGCAATGGGGGGCGGGGGGTGGCTCAAGCACAGAGACTGCCCTCCCAGAAAGCCACCTTCTTGCCAAATCCAATCACTTTGTCTCAGACCTTACTTCCCTTTGACTCATTATCACTGCTGACACCTAGCTCTACCCTATTGTCTGTGGACTGCTCTACAGCTTCTTTGGGCTGCCTTCCCCTCTCCTGCTGCTCCAGCTAACTATGAACACGTTCTCAACACAAGCAACCACCCAAGGCCACAGGAGCTCCGAAAATGCTCTCTGACTCTGAGAGTGGCTCACACCTGCACAGGTGCCCAGCTCTGTACACACCCATGCATGCACCCGTGCATGTACATACACACATGCGTGCACATACAGACATGCAAGTACATGTACATAGACCCATAGACTTGATCCATGAGATTGCTTGCCTCTCAAATCTACATCTCCAGGGCTGCCAACTCTCTCAAGGACTTCCCTCTCAGCTAGATGTTTCCCTTAGAGATCTAGTTGTCACCTTGTATTCATGGTTCCTTTCCTCTCCTTCAGGTTTCCATGGCTTATTCCTGTCAGGGGTCATGTGGTTGTCCCCCAACACTCTGGATGCAGTCCTAGTTTCATGGAGGAACTAGTCCCTTGTATCTTGACTGAATTCTTGCGACCTTGTGGCCCTGTCTCTGGCTTCTTGGCTGGTCAGACTTCCCAAAGGTCACCATCAGATGACTCTGACTAAAGCTTGACCTTTATTACTCCACTCCTCTGTTCAAAAACTCCAAGTAGGTTCTCAAGCCTAACAAGTCAGAGTCTGCTTCCTCAGCCTGGTGGTTACTTCCCTCTATAATCACAATTTTTTTCTTTTGACATCAAATATTTTATGTATGTATGTATGTATGTTTTCAGTTTTTTTTTAATTTATTTACATACAAATTTCATACCTTTGTAATCCCAGGGAATCACCCCCCTATCCTCCCCACTGTTTCCTCCCTTCCCCCCCTGCCCCAAGTTGTGTGCTTCAGTTTGGTGCTTAGTTTGTTTTGACTTTTCCTCATGGCTTTTGTTTATTTTTTTCTCTCTATCCCATATATTAGTGAAACCATTTGGTTTCTGTCTTTTTCTTTTTGACTTGTTTCTGCTAATATCATTTCTTCTAAGTACATTCATGTTATCATAAAATCATTGCATTTGTCATTTTTAATTGATGAGTAGTATTCCATTGTGTATATATGCCACATTTTTTCATTCAGTCATGTTTGGTAGCATTTGGGTTGCTCCCAAGTCCTTGCAATTATAAATAATGCTGTAGTAAACATCTGAGCACAGGTGTCCCTTTGTACCCACACTGAGGTCTTATAATCACATCTTACCCTTCATTCTTACTGAATTCATCTGTCCATCTTACTGGTTAGCTGAGGCCATTGGAGGAGGCAGCATGGGATAGGTGAGCATCTACTACTACATATCACTTATTATGTCATATTATCCTCATGACAACCTTGATGGACAGATGTTACCATGAGATGCAGATGAAAAAATGACTCTTAGAAGGAGTGCCATCTTGGAAGACCCGGAGTGAATGAGCAGCAGACCTGAGATTGTGCTTAAGCCTTTTGTATTTGGAAGCCAACACCCTTTCCATCATTCCTCACCATGTGCTACACACACTAATATTTTCACAGTGGTGAGCTGGCTCATATTTTTCTGATCATTCACAGCATCCTGCTGTGCCAACCTCTCCACCCCACCTCACTTTCCCCCTGACCCCTGCACTGCCCTGCATCCTTTATGGTCCAACTCCCCTACCTCTTTTTCCCAGAATTAAGTGGTTTATTTTTGGTTCCTCTCTTCTGGTCACCTAGCTAGAGACTGTCTTCCATGGTGATGGTACACTGTAAGAGCAGGGGCCTGAAAAGGTTTCTGAATATCTCCCAGTTCCAGTAGATGCCAAAGGAGAAAGTCCAGAGTATTTGTGGAGATGAAACTATGACAGCAACAAGGATATTCTGAAAAACTTCAATCAAGAATCACTTGTACTTCAATTTCATGTGTTAATTTCCTTTATTCAATAGGGAGATAAGAATCTGAAGTTAGAGGTTAAGTAGGATAGCAATGTTAGAAAGCTTTGTGATTTAAGAAAAATATTATTACAACCTTAGTGGCAGTGAACTAGAGTTCAGCTTAAGAGACAGCTTCCTTCCTAAGACACTGTTTCCATTGCTCGAAATATTTTGAAATGCTCTGATTTTTTCCACCACTGTCTGGGAAAATGAAATCAAAGGTAATAGCCACAGCCATTGTGAAGACATTCAGGAAGAGGTAAAGAAGAAAAAGGAAGATGTTATCTTCCCCCAGGGCTAGTGTGCATGTGTTTGTGTGCATATGCATGTGTGTACATGTGTGTTTGTGTGCACACCCATGTGTGTGCATGTGTAACAATCACTCCAACAAAAACTTTGCGTGAAGCTGGTGATCGATGAGGACGGTTTCTCCCCCAAGTTTGAAAAGACGTGCAAAAGACAGAAGTTCGAAGAGGATGAGAGGGTAAAAGGGGGAATCTCCCAGATTTGAGACCAGAGGCATTTACCCAGCAGGTGGGACCAAATGGGCAAATAAAATGTTGAGACAGGAAGACCACTTCCCAAGAAAGAAGCTCAAACAACACCTAACACTTGGTGAACTCCCTGGGGACAGTGTCTCTTTCCTCTTCTCCAAGCTCCCGCTGAAAAACATTCACCAAAAGAAATGAAAGGGAGATGAGTATACCACTTGCCCACTCACAACACCTGGTATTGGCCTAAAAAGAATTTAAATTTGTTTTTGTGATTAGGCAATAAAAAGCATATGGCAAAGAAGGTAAAGAATTTAAGCAGCACAAAATATCTACGTAAAACCAAGAGTTTCTCCTACTTTTAAAGTAAATCCCCCATTCTTTGACCAATAGCTGTTAACATTTTTATGTCCCCCGTGAAACACCCCCCCCCCCCCGCTGGACTGTCTGAGCATAGACAAACATGTATGCTTTTCGACTTAAGTAACAGTGTGCTCCATAACACTGCTTTTTATTGTACTTTCCCCTTTGGTACTGGACTCAACAGAAGCTTAGGGAGACCAATTGGATCCCTCTTCTCCTGCAAGCAAACCCATGACACCCTAGTCCATCCCATTGCCTGGGCCCTGGCTTACCCTGAGCCTCTCCCACAACTTCCATGTTCTGCATGCACATCAAGAATTGACAAAATTTCCCCATCTTAAGCTGCTGCATTTCCCCATGAGGGCAAGCACTGCTCAGGTATAAGATAACACACATGTGATTCACAGGGCACCCCTCTCCAGCCTGCTCTCTAGGACTACAAAGTTACTGGGAGGGAGCAAAGGAAAGAGAGAGGGCATATCACTGACCTCATGGATGAAGGCCACCCTCCCAGGTGCCACTAGACCTGCAAAGTTTCAACAGTCCTATATAGAGTGTCCCCTCTGTGCCTGGCTTTATAGCCCCAGCTGGGGGGTAATAAATGAACCCTGTCTTTAAAGGACACAGGGACCGTGCCCTAGGATCTAGAATCAATGCTACTACCAGGAAGAGTTCCTTGACCCGGAAACGGCTAGGGTCACCCTCTCACGCCCACTCCTACCCCAGAGCTGTCACCAAAGGGAACCTGGCAGGGCTTGGCACTCACTCATCTCCTGCGGCTGCCACTGCCACCACCAAAGAGACTGTCATTAATGCTTTGTCCCTGGTTCTCTGATTTACATGTACAAATAATCGCTGTCAGGGGCATGAACCCCAGAGAGCAATAATAGATTCTGGTGGTAGCAGATGCAGATGCAGGAAATAAAAACAAAAATGAAACACGCCAGCCTGGCAGAACTGGATGCTGAGAGAAATCCTAAGGGGGAGAAAAGCCTGCAGGGGACGTAGGCTGGAGAAGGGCTAGCAGATCAACTATTGATTGGATGGTCTTCAGCAGAAGCTACCCCTCATCTTCCTTTAGAAATTGTGGTCACGTTTATAACTTAAAACACATTTATGACATTTTAATCATTTTTAAGTGTGCAGCAAGTCCTCACTTAATGTCACAGATAGGTCCTTGGAAATGGGACTTTGGGTAAAATGATGTATAGTGAAACTAGTTTGGCCCCAGGCTGATTGATAGAAATAAGAGTTATGTTCCCATGGCATATTTCTGGTCACAAAAGCATCACCAAACTTCCCAGTAGAGATCCCAAACACTTCTGATATGAAACAATCATTTGTATCCATTCCCTAGGGTCCAGGGTGATGAGAGCTCATGGAAGCTGCTAGGGGCACAAAACATGAGCCAGGCCTGGACGGATGCCCTTCCATCACAAGGGACATTACATGCCCACACACTCTGACCTGGACACAAACCTAACCTGCAGGACTTTGGGATGTGTGAAGGAAGTGGAACCCCCCCCCCCAAAAAAAAAAGCCCACACCCACATCACACCCACATGAGGAGAACATGCAAACTCCACAAAGACAGTTGCCCTGTCTGGGTATTGACTTTTTCCCCATCAACAATATAATGAAGCCACATTGAAGGAGATGACCTTGTACAATTCCATGGCATTAATTACATTCACACTGTCATATAACCATCACCACTATTTATTTCTAAAACTTTCCATCACTTCAAACAGAAACTCTATCCATGAAAAGAGAATTCCCCATCCCTAGAGCCCTCTCAACTCCCTGGTGAACTCTAATTAATATTTATTTCTTTAAACATTTGTCTTTTCTGGATATTTCACACAAGTGGAAACATACAATATTTGTCCTTTGGTTCCAACTTTTTTACATTAGCATAGTGTTTTCAAGGTTCATTTGTACTGTAGCATATATAAGAATACCTTTTTTTTAAATGGCTGAACACTATTTTATTGTTTGTCTATACTGCATCCTGTTTATCCCTTCATCTGTTGATGGATACTAGGTTGTTTCCACCTTTGGGTCACTGGGGGTAATGCCACTATGAATATGGGTGTACAAATATCAGAGTTCCTATTTTTGTTTCTTTGGGGTATATATCTACCAGTGAAATTGTGGGACCATGTGATAATCCTATATTAGCCTTTTGAGGAACCATCAACTTTTTCTTTGCAACAGCTAGACTACAGCCTCAGAGGAAAACTGAGTCACTGCTCTAGGGGCAGCTTGGTGCTTGCAGAATAAATGGTATAATAAGGCCAACCTGACCCCCAAGGGGAACAAGGAAAGAGATCTAGAGCTGAAAGGCATCAAAGGAGGGTCTAATCAATGCCAACCCACTCCCCAGGATTCTCAGGCAGCCCCTGGGAGAGCATGCATGAAAAAAACCACTGTGTGGGAACAGGGACTCCTCGGGTCCCCCCACCTGCCACTTACTTCACATGCCAGGAAATTACTATCAGAACGCTGATACACTCAGCTTAAGTCTCCTGATACTGTCCCTGTTATTTCTGCTATAGATCCTGGCCGAGCTGGGTCTAGACAAAATGGGGCTCAGGGTGGAGTGTGAGTGGAGACACCCTTAATGCCGTAACTCTGCCATTGCCATAATACTTGATGGGTTAAGTCCCAGTCTCAGTTCGCTCAGTTTTCTTTGCCGAAACTCCCTTCTCCCACCAGCTTCACCTGCTTACCTCTCGTCTGTCCCTCTGGGCTCAGCTCAGGTGTCACATCCATGTCCCTCCCCACACCCCCTTCAACCCCAGGCCTCCTCTGGGCTCCTGCAACAGTTGAAGGACTCACTCTCAAGACCATTTTCACACCACTCCCGCTGCTTCTATCTTACTCCTACCTCCCAGCACACAGTGAGCAGAGAATGCGCATTTCATCTGTGCATTCCTCGGTCAACCCCTGATAATGAGTGTTTGTTGAACAAATGAATGAATGAATGAGAGTAAGTGAATGAACAGCATATTCTTTAGAACCATGTTACTGAATGCATGCTCATCGACGGCCTTGAATGAACAAGAGAACAGATGAGAGGCTTCTCAAGAACTGAGCAGAGACTCTTGGCTCATGGTCAAGCCCACTCACTCAATCACTCATTTGTTCATTCATTTGTCCCAGCCAGGGCTGTATGTCAGACTCCATCCAGTACTTGGGTTCAGATGCAAGGAGCATTCAGCCCCTGTCACCAGGAAGCCCAGGGAGGAGTAGATGGAAGCTAAGTAAACAAGAAGTGCACTTCTGCTCCTCCACTTCCCCCAAAGCACGTTGGGTCTTGCATCACATCAACCCTGCCCAGGGCCTTCCGGGCTCCACCAGTTGCTGGGCACAGCTGGCTGCAGGAGGAGTGGCCAATTAGCATGCCACACACACCTGTCCTCTCCTGCTCGGAGGATCCAGGGGCTAGAGAATTAACGACCAGGAGGATTTTTGGAGCTCCCAGAACCCAGCCCAGCTCACATCAGAGACCTCATTCCCCTTCAGGGATTCATTCACTCTGCACAGCTGGTTAATTTTTCATCAAGGGGTGGGGGTGGGGTGGGGGAGAGCTCTGATCCTTTCCTCTTTCATGCTGGGGGTGGGGGAGAAACACAACATCCTATCCATTTTATTTTTTAGATGAAATAGGAACAGATTGTGGTTGCCAGGCAAGACCCAGCCCTCACAGGGCTTGTGCTGCTGCTGTGGGCTGATTAACGGTTATTGGGCAAAGGATAAAGCATCCAGACGGTGCAGGCCCCCGGTGAAGGTGCTTCCACGTTTAATGAGCACCGGGTGACACGCGGTGGTGGAGCAGCAATTTTTTTTAAGAAGTGATTTAAGGTTTTAGTCTTCTGGCCCACCTTCATCTCTTCTGTTAGGACCTGACCTGGCCACCTCTATGCTCCAGCTGGGGTAACCGCTGTTCTCCCCCTTTGCAGAGACCCTTCTTCCATGGAGTCCCTAACTGCAGCACCAAGGGCAACACATTCAGCTTAGTTCTGACCCAGGTCCCAAAACTGCAGGGCTGAGGATCCTGCCTCAGTTTGCCCATGCAGAAAATGGGAAAGGGAAGATTCATAACATGGGCTTCTCTGTAAGTTACACAGTCATATCAATGAGCTTTTGCATTCATTATCTCGATCTTCATTCACAGCATTTAGGGACTGTCCGTGAGCTGTTCAAACTTGAAGGGACCCCAGGAGATCTGAGTAGCATAAACTACCATTCCCAGAGGGACCTGAAGGACAAGTTGCCTTATGGGCCCAGATCATAAGCTGGGTTGGTGGCTGAGGAGTGGCCAGAACTGGAGCAAAGAGATGCTTTCTTCTGTCCCTGCTAGTTCTGTTTCTGCTTCATGCCTTCACTCCACTGAAAGCAGGGAGCCAAGGTGGCTCCCCTTACAGGGTGAGTCCTGTCTGCTAGGGAACTCAGTTTGTAGAGCTGAAGGTTTCAGGACATCACACCCATCCTCCTGAGATGTTCACAACTGAGGCAGCTGAGAGAGTCAACCAAAAAGAGAAAGTACCTACTGTGTGCCCAGTATTGGGCTATGTTGTTTCATGTTCTGTATAAGACATGTAAGATCTGGTCTGCTTTCTGGTGGAGGCAATTCGTTGTTGAGACAAAATTCACACCGAGGAACAAATACTGGTGCTTACAAATCACCCAGGGATCATGCTAAAATGTGGATTCAGTGGGTCTAACTAGAAAGCCACATCAGAGACGTGCTAAGCCCTAACAATCTCACAGATGCTGCTCTGCTACTGGCCCTCAGGCCACACGTCAGGTATCAAAATTTTATGATAAGTCAAAGGAGCTGGGATTGTCAGGAGGAGCCTCTTGGAGGAGATGTGGTTATGCATGGTTCAGAGGTGAGGGAGAGAAATAGGTAGAGCAGGGAAATGAAGGCTACTGTAATCTTTAATAGAAATTCTGCAGACCCCGGGGTCACAGAAGAGGGCTCTGCATGGCCTGGCAGGAAAGACTCTCCACTGGGAGCTGGAGGCAGTCAGGGGTCTTGAGTGTGTGACCTTGGGCTGGTCACTTCCTTAACAGGGGCCTCATTCTCCTCCTCTGTAAAGGAAGAGTTCAGTGACTCCTAGCCTGGGTAGCACATTAAAGCATCAGGGAAGTTTTCAAAATAAAAGAACACCTGGATCCTTCCCGACAGGCTTTGATGTAGTGGTCTGGGGTGGGGTCTAGGCCCGCTTGTTTTAAAAGCCCCCGGTGGCTCAGGAGTGCAGCTGGGTTGAGACCCACTGCACTGGGCCACCTCAGTAGGCCCTCCTGGCTTCCTCAGCTTTACATTTGGACAGTAAGCACCAGGACTCCTGGCTTCTGTTCCTGGACCCATGACCTGGAGCATTACAGAAAGAAAAAGGAGAAAACCAGTATTAGGGAAATCCTGAGAAAAACTTCCTCACAAGGCCAGAAATCTGAGCATTTCTCTGGTGGAGGCCAGGTGGAGGGGCTGTCCTGCCCATCTGGTTCCCATTAATCCCGGGGCATGTTTCACATCCCTGGCAGGTACTTGGAGCTGGGAGCAGCCCCCTGGGTGGCCCTTGGTAAGGGTCTTTCAAGCCAAGCCCTGCTGACAGGCTACAGGGCTCCCTGGGGCCCTACCAGCTTCCCAGTCACTTGCCCCCTCTTGGGGGTAGAATCTCCAGGCAAATTAGAAACCAAAGAAGCCAGATGCAGAAGCCCTGACCTCCCTTTCATTAGCAGCCTGTCACAAAGCGTGAAGGGCTTCGATAAATTCGGCAGCTGCTGAGCTGTGGAGACCTGGGAGGAAGAAGATTCATTTGTTGCCCAGAAGACCAAGTCTTCAGGAATTTCTAACTCCTCCCCCCCACCCCACCCCACCCCCTGAGCCAGGAACTAGACCAAAGCCACAAGTTGCTGTCGGCTTGTGGGTGTGCAGGCTTTGCTGGGGTAAAGAGGGAGTGGCTGCCGCATCTGGTGAGGCCCTGAGGACGTCGAAGTCCCTGCCAACACGGGTGGAGGAGTCAGGCTGTTTCCACAAAGACCCCATAGCATTCACTGCATTTGGCTGCTAACACATCTTTCCCCAGGCCATAGCCTGGCAGCTCTGTGCCAGGGTCTTTGCTGTGAGTGGTCTTACCAGGCCCCGAGTTGTTAAGTTGGGTTAGTGCAGTTGGAGGTGAGCAGGTAGCCGGGATGGAGACTTAGGTCCTCCTCTAGCTCCTCCCCAAAGGAGTGATGCTTCCCCTCCCTCTGCTGGCTCTGCCCTAAATGGCACACTGCATAGTCTGACCTGGGCTCTGGGGTCACACAGTGCTGGGTTAGGAACCCAGTGCCACCACTTACTACCCACAAAATAAGGCTGCTTCTTTGTACCTCAGTTTTCTCATCCACAAAATGGAACAGTGAAACATGTGCCTCAAAGTTGAGGCCATAGTGGTAAGATTCATGAGGTAAGATTATTCATCGTAAATGCCTGAGAAGTTGGTCAGAGGCAAAGAGGGTCTCCCCAGGCGGCAGGAGCTGAGAAGTGCTTAGTCAATGAGTTGGATGGGGTCCAGGCAGCATGGATGGAAATAACAGCAGTGCCCTCCTGGTCGGGGAGCGACAAGAAGAATCTGCCCGTGAGCCCCTCTCTTTCCCTGTGTACCCTGACCAACGCAGCCCTGGGAGATGCTACCCACAACAAAGGCAGCCACCAGAAGGGGAAAAGGCCAAAGAGCATCACAGACCAGATTCCTCAGGAACAGTGGGGGGTGGGGGGATAGAGGGAGGGGAGCACAGGTTACTACAAAGCACTGCCTAGGCCATTGCTCAGCCAGCCTGGCACACAGCAGGGAGAGGGTCAGGGGTGAGGGGGTAGGGGGGAAGCCTAGGAGAGGCGGGGTCAGCTCAGGGTCTGGGTCAGCTCCAGGGCCCAGCTGTGGGGAGGAGGAGGTGCTCCCCAAGCCCTTCAGGCCACAAAGGGGTGGCACAGGTAGCTAGTACCCACCAGTACAGCAGAAACAATAGTGTGTGAAATCTGGTAAAAGTTTGAAGAAACTAAGTAAAATTTTCTACAGAAATTTTAGTTGAGGGTGGAGGGGATAGTTATGTTTTCCAAAGGACTGTTTCCACTATAAAGTTACTTACCTTGAAACTTTTCAATGACAGCTACCTAATATCTTGTAGATAAGACTTGATTTTTATTTATTTATTTATTTATTTTTTTGGAGACTAGGTCTTGCTATTTTTGCCCATGGAACTGCAGGCTCACATTGCCCGGGGTACTACACCTAAGCAATCCCCAGCCTCAACTTCCCAGGTAGCTGGGATGACAGGTGTGTGCCACCACACCCAGCTATTTTTTTGGGGACTAGGTCTTAATACATGGCCCTGACGGGACTCAAACCGCGATCCCTGGCCCCAGCCGTGGCTTCCTAGGCTGCCATCTACAGGCATGCACCACCATGCCCAGCCCTAAGACTTGATTTTTAAAAACTCAATGGACATGCAAGTTTTCAGGAGTTCTTTTAGGCATCAATTCAGCATTTTTAACCCTCTGGTAACAATGGGTCCTCTGCCCACTTCTACTCTTTGCTGAACCGTCCCTCCTCCCATGTCGCCCCAGTTCTGTTCCCTCATTAACTGAATATGTATTCCACACCCAGCCCTGGGCTAGGGACTTTTCTGATGGCCCCTCATTAAATCTTGTCGCAAGACCCTCACTACGGCCACTCACTCATGGTGCACCCAGGACCAATGATTTGTTGACAAATAGCCAATCATACACTCTCTGGAATAATGTTCCCACTAGGACCAATTTCAAATGACCAGTGAGGGGAGAGAGGCAAGTAGTATAGCAGGACATAGCATTTCCTCCAGTCAGATACAATAGGTGTAAATAACCTCAAGGGCATAGGTAATAGTAAAAGGGGTAGGAAATCAAGAATTTCAAATACTCATGACCTGTATTTTATTATAATTTATTTAATTTAAGATCACATCATTTAATTTGAATCATGACAGTGTTTATCTACTGGTTTGCACAATTTCAGAAAATTTAACAGTTACTGCAAGCTGGGATCAGCTGGCCCAGCACACCACTGCCTGGAACCTACCTGTAACTGTGCTTCAGCCCTACATGCAAACCTGTGGGGTAGGTCATTTACTAATCCCATTTTACAGATGAGGGTTGAGATGAAACTTTACTAAAGTTTAACAGGAAGTAAGTGATTTAATGACAATGTTAGATCAAATCCAAACTCCTCAGCCTCCCTGTCAAGACAATGAACCACAACTTCTTTATCAAGTTCATTGCTCAGCACCATTTGACACCTGATCTTGTTGGGAATAGAACTGGGGTTCCAGAGTAGGTTTTTTCAAAACGCCTTCTCTGTCTAGCGTGAGGGCCCTTTTCAAGGCAGAAGGCATTGCAGGAACACCCGCCTGGTTCTTCATCTTGGCTGTCTCTGAGATAGTGGCAAACCACCCTCCCTTTGCCTTGGGGTCCTTAGCTGAATAAGGAAGAGAATCACAGTCTCCCTACTCCTAACCGTTTCAAATTCTTGGCTTGGTATACTATGGCATTTTTACCCACAGAAAGCATAGGGAAGCCCAGACTCCATTCTCAGCTATGTAACCAGCACACTCCCAAACACAGGTCCCTTTGTGACTCTCAACTACAGAAGATCACTCAGTCAGTCCCTATGGAGAAGCATATTGGGCCCTCACAGTGGCTGGGGCACCTAGATAGGCATAAATAAAGAATAGCTTGGGGGTGGGGGCAGGCAGAGGACCACGTGACCTCTAGAAGCCCCCGGTGTCCTCTCCCCTAAAGGCTTGTCTTGTGGGTTTCCTGAGCTACATGATGCCAGGCCTGGAATCTATCATTCCCTTCATAATACAAATAATCACCAAACACGTTCAAGCACTTGGTAGCCTGAATATTCACTCTAGCAATTCTCTGTGTGGACGGTGATTAGACCATCATTATCTTAATGCTTCTTAATTTATCTTTCTGATTAGCAACTTACCATTTTATTTGCAAAAAATAACCTTCTGCTGGGTGGAAGCCAGCCGAGCACAGCAGCTGTCATTTTCTCTGTACTAAATCAGGCCAGGCTTAAGTTGGCTCTCTGGCGATGCTATTTCTTGTTACTTGGTACTAACAGGCACCACAATCCATCATGGTTATTGCAGAGTAAAGACTTATCTCTGGGGTCTGTGGGCTGAGAGGTCACCTCTACCCAGGAAAGGGGTTCAGGGTAAGACATCCTCCTCCCCTGTCAATTCCCACAGGGTCTCACACTGACTATAGGACAGCTCAGAAGGTAAGTCTCTGCTGAGACTAGGGGTAAAGTCAGTGGTGTGTGTTACACACACACACATAAACACATATTCACCCACATTATAGCTGCCATCTAAAAAGCACTTGTCACATACCGGACATGGTGGGGACCCAGAAATTTCAGGTGGAGATCCATAGTCTCACTGAATTCTCAGGGTAGCCAGATAGGTGTGTGCTGTGATGATTTCCACTCACAGATGGAGAGGTCAAGGCTCAGAGAAGTGATGAAATTAGCCCAGTCTCCTATAGCTTCTAAGTGCATAATCCATTTTGAACCAAATCTTGAACACTCTTGTGTCCAATCTTGGCTGGAACCAACAATCTTAACCAACAATCTTAACTGTCATGTTTTATCACCTTTCCAAGCAGAGTAGACACAACTTGAGATGAGGGATTTTAGAGTAAATACTATCAGGGTGACTCTTGAATAGTAACAGTGTACTGGTCTCCACTCACAGAAATGTCCTAAACAGTTCTGAACAGGCACATACATCCTCTTCTTTCCCACCCTCCACTACCATGAGGAATTAGGTATCTCCTTCAAGTTGCCACTAGCTGTCTTGCCTTGGGTCACATAACATTCTCTTTTTAAACAGATTCTTCTGTTCCTCTATCTCCTAACCCTGAACAAATCATGCTGTTTTTTGATTTCTATTTCCTTCCAGAAAATGCCTTTATTGTTTTCTTTTCCCAAAACATGAAGGTCATGGCTCTTGGCGCATTGCCATTCTGCCTTTGCCCCAAAGAGGTCTACGTTTGCTCCACTTAGATGTTCAGGCTTGTACTCCATCTATTTCAATTGTTCCAGCCTCCTCAAGAGAGCTATACCCTGAGATATTAGGTATATGAAGGGGGAAGTTATATTACTTGTCTCCAAGAATCTCCTGAGAAGGAGGTAGGGAAGAAGCAGGTGCCTGGAATGTCAAATCTTAACCCCAGTCTTAACCTGTATTTTCCTGGTTAACAGAAATGCCTTCACAAAGCTGCATCTGTGAGTACTCAGTCTGCTTTATCCAATAGGGCAGTTATCAGCCACATATGCTTGTTTGGAGTGAAATGTAAAATTCAGTTCTTTAGCTGTACTAGCCACAAGAGTGCCATTGCTACAGGTGGCTAGAGGCTACCATATTGGCTGACATAGGGAGACCATTCCCATCATGGCAGAAAGTTCTACCAGATAATTCAGTCCTTTCAATGCACTAGAAAGACTTCATATATCAGGCTGCAACCTCTAAAGCACACATTTAGTGAATGATGGGCAAGTAGTTCTCTCATTTGGACTGCACAGACCAGTGCTATTCAAAGCAGACAGGCTGACTCATCTGGGAACTGGTTAGAAATGCAAACCAGTCCAGCCACTGTGGAAAGCTGTGTGGAAGACCCTCAACCTACTGGAAGTGGAACTACCAATTAATCCAACCATTCCATTTCTGGGAATCTACCCAAAGGATACCAAAACACTATCCGAAAGGATAACCTGTACGCGGATGTTTATTGCAGCACTATTCATATTAGACAGGATATGGAAACAACCCAAATACCCCCAAACAGATGAATGAATCCAAAATCTGTGGTATATTTACACAATGGAATATTATTCAGTACTCAAAAAGACAAGCTTATGTCATTTGCAGCAACATGGATGGTGCTAGAAGGAATCATGCTAGTGGAAATAAGCCAGAAAAGAAAAGAGATAAATACTGAATGGTCTCACTTACATGTAGGAAGGAAAACAAACAAAAGGATAAGAAAAAGTTCAAACTAACAAACTGAGAGTAGAGCTAAAGCATATAGCAAGGGAGGGGGGAGAGGGTGAAATTGGGGAAGGGAGGAGCACAAGAGATTAAGATGATGTTTTATGGGTGACATTGTATACAATGTACATTGTATACTACAGATGTATACAATGCAACTTGGGGTATACTATGATGTACAAATATGTGTGTGTGTGTGTGTAATCAATAAAACAATTTAAAGAAAAAAGATACAAATCCTTAGGCCCCATCTCAGACCAACTGAGTATGACTGTGGACTTGGGGCCAGGAAACCTGTGTTCTAACCAACTCTCTGTGGGTTCTTGGCATCCTTCATCAAGTAAACAGGACAGTGCCTTGTGGTGAGAGACTGCTGAGAGCCTGCCACTAGGGTAGCCTTTTCCAGTGTGGGCTCACCTGGCAGCACAGTGAGCTGAACAGTTTACTTCCATGTCACAACTAGAGATGGAGGTTCCAGGAAGGAAGTAACCACCTCAGGGCCACACCACCTAAACCTGGGAGAGGCACTTCTCAGACCCAATCTTCCTTGACTCCAAAGCTGATGCATCAACAGTCCCTTATGGAGCTGGCAGAGTTTCTTGCCAGGCCACTGCAGGTACCTGGGAGCTTCCTCCTTTGGATGAGCTGAGCAGTGAGACACAAGACAGGAAAAGGAATGTGGCCCAACCTCCCGAGAGCAGCCACCACAGTAGCACTGTCTGAGCACCAGCAGCTCCACCTTGTCCTGAACTGGGTAGCCCAAAGGCTGGGCCTGCTCCACTCAGAATAGAGGTGTTTTTTTTTCCCTCCCCTGGGTCTTTCTAGTTTGGCAGGTACCCAGGGATCTTGTTTGAAAGGTGTGTCCAAAGGGCTGGGGCTGGACTGCTCTAAAAATAAAATTCTTCCTAGGATAACTATAGATTTGCTTTTCTTAAGAGTTCAAGAAAACCTCCAGTGGCTGTATTAGGGGATTAGAGCTAGAAATTGCTGTTCCTTCTTTAATCTCTGCAGTTGTCCCTAGACCGGCACGCTGGATTTCATAGGATAGGAAACACATGGTCTATTTTGTACAAAAGTCATGTTCCTGAAACACTCAACAAACATCCATCGAGTACCCCTGTTACCCAGATACTTCCATCCGATAATCTCATTTAATCTTCAGAACAACCCTGTAAGGATGTATTATTTGAGACAGTGGTTACTATCATCCCCATCTGACAGAGGAGGAAAGGGAGGCATTCAACTGGAAAGCGGCAGCTGGAATTCAAACCCAGGTCTACAGGTTCTCCCAAACCTCCTATTTGTGGAGTGGAGTTAAACTTCCTGTGAGTGAAGCTAAGGTAAATTAAAAGAAGGGACTGAACAGAAGGTGAGGGGACAGATACAGATAGATCTCAGGTACTGCAGTCAGATCAATATAGCAAGGAAAGAAGGTGAATGATGGCAGGCCAGCCACCAGAAAGGAACGTTTCTGAGGGGATTTGTATAAACTGGGTCCGTCCTGCTCATTGCAAAATCCCATGGGACGATCACATGCGTATATCCAAGGTTTTCTATCCCATTCCTGAGGAAACAGATGCCCTGTGCCACCTTGGCAAGAGAGCTGGGATCAAAATTGGCAACTAAAAATTGGCAACTTTTTAGTTATCTCTAATGTGAACAGCACCTTGTTCCAGAAACATGGTCTAGCTGGTGTCCAGGAAACCAGTGCAATCATTCAGATGCCCATTTCCTCTCTTTCCCATGCAGCTTAACCCTTTGCGTGGAGAACCTCCATCTCTTGGGGGAGATGGGGGTCTGCCCTCTGCCCTCATAGAAAGCAAGCAGACCTAGCAGATGGCAAGGAAAAGGCCAGGTGTAACCCTTGTCCACCTCAGCTGCAATGCTGGGGTTGGTCAGAAGTTTGCCAGGCCTGTGCTGTCTCTAGCTGGGCAGCAGGGATGCCAGGGAGTGGAGTGGGCATTGAGAGCCTGCTGGACCTGGAGCCTCACCCTGGAGAGGACCCACGCCAGCCCCTTACAAGCATCACTGAGTTGAAACGTGTTTCCTGCCCATCACCTGTGACATTCACAAAGAATCTGCTCTGGGCAGACTGTTTTAGTGCAACTCCAATCTTGACATTGTCCTGATGTGTTCCAAGTTCTGGAAGAAAGTAAAAATGACTCCTCCTATTTGGAGTTAGAATGGCTTGTGTTTGTCCTTCCTTGACATTTTCGACCTTAGAGTTCAACAGAGAACTCCCAGATACCAGAAAGGAACTTTTTAGGGGAGACATGGTCTCCTGTGTCTTAGTGCAGATGGCCTGCACCCCTGCCTCCCCCCAGTCTTAATTTCCCATTCAAGATCCCGAATGTCTTCCCCAGATGCCTGTGGGTTAAGAGGGGTGGTTATAAGCTGAGCTTCAAGCAGCCCCAGGAGTCTGGGTGCAGGTTGAGGCTGTCACGAGGTGCATATCAAAGCCGGAGTTTAAAAACTGTACTGGGAATAGTGCAATTATCTCGCTTCACCACATTTCTCAGCCCCGACTGAGGTTTAATTAAAGCCAAGTAAAAACACAGAGTCACCATTTCAGATATCACCCCCACTGCATGCTGGTTAAAAAAAAAAAAAAAAAGAAAGAAAGGGAAAAAAAATCCTTTATCAGGGACTTAAAATTTTTTCTGTGGGTATCTTCCAGCTCAGTTGGATATTATTCCTTCTTAACAGTCCCTTTAAAGAAAAAATATATATTTAATATATATGTATAAAATGAGTTAATCCCCCATAATCTCCTTGAGTTGTACCTAAAACACAGTTACTTGCAGGTGACCTTTTCAGAAGAGGCTGTTTCTATGGCAACCGCATTGTTTGATTCAGTCAAGAGAAAAATGCTGCATGGAAATGTATTTAATTTTGCTTAATTTGATGCTGTATTTAACACTTGCACAGGCTGAAAGGAAAGAGGGGATGAGAGGCAGGAGCCAGCTCATCCGGGCCATATTCACTGGCATCCTCTCCTGGGGGCAGACACCATGATCCACTCAGTAGCTGCTCCTGGATTAGGACTGGGGGGCAGCACTCTGAGGTGCTCTGCAGGAAGGAGAGAGGCAGGGTACCCCAGGTAGCCCCTCAGTGTTGGCTTACCAGGAAGATATTACAAATGGAGTAAAAAGGCAGCACCCATGGGTGGCCCAGCTACTCACAGTTTGGATCCAAGAGTCTGAAGCTCTTGCTCTGTTGTTCTCACAGCATTTCCTCACCTGAAGAATGAGGTCACTGAATTCAAAGACCTCTCGGGTGTGTTTTGGCACTAAGTTTATGAGTCCCTCCAAGTTTGGTCTCCTCAATGAAACTTTGAGCTTTGTGGATGGATGCAGTGCTCGATGCAAAGTGGACATTCAGCAAGCAGCTAATTCATTTGATCAAACAGGAGCCTACTCTAAGACATACCACAGTTCATGGGTTGCTACACCTACCTCTTCCTACACAGGTATACTCTCAATCTCAGGTGAAGACTCTAGAACAGAATAAACGAGGGTACTTGACTAAGAAGTCAAGGATGGAGTCCTTAGTCTAATGACTGGTTTCCAAAGGTTCCTTCAAGTCAAACACATGTCTCTGTTTGGGGCAAACATGGTGTCCACCAGGGAAGATAGGCACAGAGAAACAATGTTGTCCCAGCTACTGCCAGGTCAGGAAAACTGACTTCCTCACCCACCTACTCCTTTTGCTTCAGTGCTAAATAAACAGCATAGTAAATTTTGCACTTCCCGTTTTGGATGTATTCTAATCTCACTTATTAGCTTGATTTTGGATGAATGATTTGACCTCTTTGGACCTAAGTTTCTTCATCTGAAAAATAAGAGTTGATTACGGATTCTACGTTGACATTCTCTATGATAGATTCTAACCTTTCATCCCATATGTGAACAGCTAACACACATCCAGTGGTGGACTAGATGTGTCACCCAGATCTTCAGTCACCATAGTAACAACTGCAGAGAGTCAGTTCTCCTGAAGTCTTCAACTAAAGGCCTCACATCTCCATCATGAATAAAGCTCAGTCATGCTGAAGTCCTCAAGCTCAGACAGCTATAATTTTGAGGCCTAATCCCATCATTCTCCAATTTTCATTCACCTGAGCTGCCATCAGGGACTGAGCCCACCTGACTATGCACCACTGTAAGGATACCTGACTCCAGGCTCCCATGTATATGGTTCTAATCTTGGGCCTCTCTTTACTCCCCACAGGCTTTGACCGTGCACTCTGAAAATCTTGGTTCTCACTGTCTCCTTCCTGTTGGCGCTTTAAGTAAAACCCAGCTTCACCCTGAAGATTGATTGTTCTTCACCCTGAAGAAGGAAGTGTGATTCCTTAGATCCCATCCCAGTGGAGGCAGTCTTCCTTTCTCCCTCTCTAAACTATTTTCTTTCTTCTTTTAGAAACCAAAGCTCATATTTGGAGCTTGTCATCAGGACTCATGATGCTGCCTACAAATTATAGCTCTCATAATACCAACTTCCAGGCCATTGTTCCTCTTTCATGAATGATCCTATTACTGATTCCTTCACTACCATTCCTGCATCACCACTGGAGCCTTCAGTGTTCATGAAGATGATCTATACACTATGTGACTTCTTAGTTCCTTTGCGCTCCCAGCTCCCTTGAGCTTTGCTCCACTCACTTGGTCATTTGCTTGATTTTGTCACCCAATAACTGAATCACCTATATCCAGCTTACTCCAGCACTCCCAACTCCAGCAATTTCCCTGCCTCACTGAGACATCTGCTGTTTTGCTATCCATGGCATGAGTCCACTTTCCACCTTACCCAGCTCTGATTCCACCATCCAACACTATAATCCCAAGCTTCAGCCGTGTCAATAATATAAACCTTCTTGCAAGTCTCCTTCCACTGAACTAGTCTAACAGAACTCTGGTCCCGGTGTGCCAACTACTCACTCAAGGCCTGCACAAGAGCAGCTGGACATTGTTGGAGAAAAATGACACAAATTTGCTGACTAGACTCACTAGAAACATGACCACAAATCTCACTCAACACTGTCAGAAAAACCAACTCCACTTGCCTAGAAAATTCAATTTCCCAATCTCTGGGGACACTGTGACACTTCCTTCTCTCTTCTCATGTCTTCAACACTCCCTCCCCTAACCCATTCTTGGATGATAACTGGTTGTATATTTCATAGAGAAAATAGATTTCTATAAGATGAGAACTATCTCACCTTCCCATCAATGAGCCATTTATTGTATCTGTATCAGAATCAAATACGCTGCCTACCCCCACCTCAGCCCCAATTTAAATGGAAAGAGAGTCTTGGCTGCTATCCAAGGTCAACACCTTCATTGGGTTGCTGGGACTCATTCTCCCCTGCCATTTCAAGAACTTTTTGTGGTTTTTTTGCAACACTTCTATTTCTTCGTACATATTATTTTCCCCCTCTTTGCAAGATCTTTTCCTCGGATATCTAAACATACCTCAGAGTTGAGATATAGTATGGAAAATACTATATGGGACTTTTTTTTTTTTTTGAGACTTGGTCTCGCTATTTTTGCCCATGGAATCACAGGCTCACGTTGACCAGCAACCATGGACTCAAGCAATCCCCAGCCTCAGCTTCCCAGGTAGCTGGGATTACAGGCACGCACCACCACACCCAGCTATTTTTTTGGAATTAGGTCTCGCTACGTTGCCCTGAGCGGGATTCAAACTGCGATCCCTGGTCCCTGCCGTGGCTTCCTAGGCTGCCACTTACAGGCACGCGCCTCTGTGCCTGGCCTTATATGGGATGGTGAAACAGTAGTATGTACAGACACTGATTTCTAACAATGCACATCTAAGGCTTATATACTATTACTTATATACTATTATAATGTACTGTTAGTTCAATAAAAAAATAACAGGACAGTTGGCATAAAATATACTTCCTTTAAATGCTCCCTGGAACTGATCCTCCCTTGCATTCATTCCTTTCTACATTTCTACCTCTTTCTGAGCTCCCATTCACAAATCTTTTCAAAACAGTCTTTTATAGTCCCTGTTTTCACTTTCCCATCTTTTGCTCTCTTCTTGCTACATAAAATCCATTGCAATGGTTACAATTAAGTAAGATTTCTGAGACTATATGTTGCAAAAGGAAACCATCAATTTTCTGCAGCAGCCTTTGGCATAGTTTACCAATTGTTCCTTCTCAAAACACCTTCTCCACATTCTGTGACTCCTTCACTCACATGGTTTTTCTCACACTTGACCTGCACTCCTTCCCAGTTTCCTTTCCTGCCCTTACTTAGAAACACGGGCCTGTCTTCAGCATTCTTTCTCCCTGCTGCCTTTCTCCCTGTGTGATCCCACCTAGTCCTGTAGTTCTAAATGCTGCCACATACACTCAGTTCTCCCAGCTTCTATATCCAGCTGTGTCGTTACCAAGATCCCAACCATCTGCATTCAGTTGTTTACTCAATATCTCTATTTCAATGTCTAAAAGGCCTTCTAGACATAACATATTCAAAACAGATCTTTTAACTTCTCTCCTCAAGTCCCATTCCCACCCCCTTGCCAAGGCTTCCCCATCTAAGCAAAAGTGCACTTTCAACCCACCTGCTAAAACTCTGAGTCAGACTTGATTTCTCCTTCTCTTAACCATCCATTTCAGCAGAAGTTCTCTTGGGAGTAAAACATCTGGATCCAGTCACTATCCTCTTTCTCCACTGCCATGTTCAAGACCAAGTCGGCAGGGCCCTCCTCAGGTTTCTCCGACTCCACACAGTTTTCCAAGTATCCTTTCCACAGCACAATTGGTTCTCTTCACTCCCACTTAATCCTCAGTGGTTCTTCTCTGCAACTGGAGTAAAAGCCTATGTACCTGTACCTGGCCTCCCAAGACTCTCTGCCTGGCCTCTGTCTGCCTCACTAATTTCTTGTCACTCTCCCTCTCATTTACTAATTTCCAGGCACATAGGTTGGGGTCCATTCCAGGACTTCACTCGCTTTTCCTTCTGATGGAGAGGGTCTTCCCTCCTATCTAAACATAGCTGTCACCTGATCAGTTACCATGTTTCAATACAAGCATCCCATCCCTCAGAGGGCTTTCCCCAACACCAGCCAAGGTGCTTTCCACTTTATCTTGACCAGGGTCTCATTTTCACACAGCCTTCCCTGTTTATTCACTTTTCCCTCCTTGATTAGAACAGCAACTCCCTGAGGGCAGAACTCTCTCTTGCTGAGTACTATTCCTTGCATCTGTAACAAGGATTTGCACATAGTAAGCACTTAATATTTGCTGCCTGCCTGAGGGAAACGATTTGTGGGTAGACATAGGCATAGAGATAACTGTGGAGGGGTGAGGACAGGGAAAAGGGTGAGCTCTGTGAGGCAGGTCCCGCTGGTCTCATTTACCTGTGTGCCAGGACAGCAGGCTCATGGTGAGCATAATAAATACATGGGATATAGAGCATCTTGGAATTGGGCAGTCTCTAAGCACCCCTGATTAACCTTTCAATCTAATGCAAGATTTCCCATGTATTTCACATCCCTGTCAGTCTTCTAAGATCCTATAATACTTGGGAGAGGAAGCCCAGCAACTGAGAGAGTAGCCTAGGGACAGAGGGCCCGACCTGCCTTGCGGGGAATCACTCATTCTCACTGCAGTCGACTGTTTTAGCACACTGCTCTTCATTTGCATGTCCTTGTTCTTGTTGTCTCTGGGGTAGCTTACAAACTTGTTCTTTAGTTAATTAAAAAGGTGTTAATTTTTTTTTGAAGAAGGACAGTTTCATGAACAACTCTTCTATGTGAACTGCTGGAGCCCTAGTGCACAGGTCTGCACTGCCAAGGTCACAGACTGCCACATCACCTGACACCCTTTGTGCTATTAGGAGGAAATATGACTTCTTCGGGAGCTAGGATACCTAGGTTGCTGCTGCTTTTGTCCTTCACCCTTCTGGGGTCAATCACTCCCTGTCCAGGAATCCTAAGGTCATGGACAGCCATGTGGTTCAGTGTTTAGTAATATGGAAACAAGGTCGGGCTTGGTGGCACGTGCCTGTAGGTGGCAGCCTAGGAAGCCACGATCAGGGCCAGGAATTGTGGTTTGAGTCCCACCGAGGGGCATATGACAAGACCTAGTCCCAAAATATAGCTGGGTGTGGTGTCATGTGCCTGTAATCCCAGCCACCTGGGAAGCTAAGGCTGGGGATTGCTTGAGTCTGTGGTACCCTGGGCAACGTGAGCCTGCAGTTCCACAGGCAAAAATAGCAAGACCTAGTCTCAAAAAAAAAAAAAAAAGAAAAAGAAAAAAAAGAAATATGGAAACACTCCCCTCTACCTCCAACATCATTCAAATATCGATTATGTCACCATGGGCAAGTTACCTGAGTCTCATCCATAATGTGGGGGCAAAAATAACACTTAGCTCAACATAAATGAAACTGTATATGCAAAGTGCTTCTTTGCACAGCCTGGATCTCAGGAAGCACACATTTAGCCAACTGTCATAAAGACAAGGCCCTCCAGAACTACCCTCTAGACCAAATTCATTGTGACATGATCTTCTTTCACCATTGTGAGGAGGCAGAAACTTCTCACTTAGCCCACCCTGTTCTTACCAGAAAATCCAAGAAGATTCTCGTTCTCCTGATTTCCTGCTCACATGACTGTCCATGTCTGAGAGGTAAGTTCCCCAAAGGTATAAACCACACTCACACCCTCTTGAATCTCACATCAGGAGTTAAAAACATATACAAGTTTTTATTGATTTAGAAGGGGGGGAGGAGGAGAATGCTAGACTTAAAAATTCACCTCCCACCACATAAATCACCCAGTCTGTTATTGTTATACTAATAAGGAAACTGCGACCCACAAAACACCCCAAGATCACACAGCTTGGTTGGAAGTCAGGCCTCCTAAGTCATAGGCAGGAACACTACCCCCATACCTTTATGCTAAACTCTTGTCCGCTGAAGAAAATACTGCATAGGATACTGAATCACAGGACAATTTACACCAAGAAGTCTTTCCCTTTGGTCAAAATTGAGAAAGGCACCCTCTTGGTGCCTTTTTTCCCACCACTCCCATTAGGGAGGAGGATAGCAGCTGGGAGTTTCCAGAACAGTGGGTGATCAGTAAGAAGAGAACTGAAGGCCAAGACCCTGAACTGACTCCCTACTGACCCCCCACACCTCTTCCTGCTCTTTCTCCAATTTGCCCACCCTTCTTTTGCACTCTCCCCTTTTCTCTTTTAGCCTGGGCTGCCTGCCTTTCAGCTGTTTGCTCAGAAGCTAGGTTCTGTTTGCTGAGCCGTTATTCATTTTCATATTACCTGGGATATTTTCAGCTGCTCCTCTGGGTTTTAGGAGAATTGCAAGTGGTAAGAAGCAGTGTGGGCTGTAAAGGCAAACATGCATCTATAACCTCTGAGCCTTCCCTTAAGGAATTGGTTCATCTTAACAGGGGCCTTCCTGACCAACATGGCCACTATTTGGTCTGACCCTGGACTTCTGGGGAACAGGGAATTCTTTTAAGCAAACAGGCTACATGTTTTTGCAAATCCTAGACTGATGGAGCAGGTTGTGTGGCTTGGGCTCTTGAATGATGGGACAGTGACACATAAGCCTTGACCCTACCTCCCCTTACGGGAAGTCCTCCCTGACTACATCCAAACCAGGGAAAGCACAGGTAAGAAGAGTTTTCATTACCCTGGCAAAAAAAGAGCAGCAAAACCTGTGGAGAAGCTGAGTCTCTCACCTTTGCCAACAGCTTCAAGAAAGTACTGATTCACTGCTGCTTTTCTACACACCTAGGACTAAGTGGAATAATGAAGATGGGAAACCATAAAGAAGAAGGTTGTTCCTCTGGGAAGAAGCAGGGAAGTTGTACCTGAGCCTGTTTATTTAGCAAGATCAAAGACCAAGGCGCATCTCTTTAGGCCTAACGATAGTCCCCTCTACTCCACAGTAGAATATAGCCTGAGTCCTCTACACAGTGGAGGGAGGGAGGGAGAGGGTACCACTGAAGCTTAAGGGCAGTCAAAGAACAGGGAATAGCAAATCAGAAGTTCTTGATGGAGTCTTGGTTTCCTATAGATCAGTCATGTGACCTTAGCAAGTCAAACTTACTCTGTCTCGGGCATCTCAATTATATAGACTGGGATGGTAGGCTTCATCTTAGGTTTGGTGTGAGCATTAAATGAGATGATTTACATGCAAATGCTCAGTAAGCAGTGAAGGGTTTATAAATATCTGCTATCAGTCATCCTGAGTCAGATAGTCCACTAGTAGTCAATCACCTAAGCATCCAAGATCAGTCAAATTGAGAAACGAAACTTCTGGAAAAATGCCCAGAGTCCTTTTCTCACACCACCAGACTCTCAGAGTCAGAGGTAGCCCCCTGCCAGCACTCATCTCCCTTTCCCTTCAAACCTCCATGCAATTTGTTCTAAATGTTCTAGGAGACTAGGCAAGAGGCCTAGGTTATTGGATATTTGTCAGGTTTAATAAAAGATACCGAGTGATTTCAGGCTCCTCATGTTCTCTAGGTTTGTCACTATAGCATTTATGGCCCATGGCCCTGACACTCCAGGCACTAGACACCAGGAAAACAAGAGCATGTTTTATTAACAGGGCGGGGGACACAGCAGCACATCTGTACAGGAGGTGGGCACGGCAGCCGGCTGTGCCCCAAGACGGCTCCAATCAGGCTCACCTCATTTCTGGGCTCTGCAGCCCAGGTGGTGCCAGGAAAAGACTCCAGGCTCTGAGCTGAAGCAAAGAGCACAGAGGAGACACCTCTTTATGGGTCTAGTGGGACTATCCTCTTGAAGGACTCATCGAGACACTGCTATTTCTCTCTTAGCGCTACTGCTTCTGCGACAAGATGGACGTCGAAGGACCAAAATAGAACTGTGGGCAGTAGTACTGGGAAGGAGGGACTGAAGATTTTCCTCTGAAACCAAGTGTCCAGCAGAGTGCTTTGAGATAAAGAGTCTGTCTGGTAAACATAGAATGGATGGAAAGGTGGGTGGTGGGGTGGATGGATGGACACAGGAGGTTTCTGAGAGTTGAAGAATGTCTGCAGGATAATGGGGTGGAGCTAGGGTCTGGGAAGTCCCCCAGGGCAAAGGATAGCAGATGGTCCATGCGAAAAAGAAAACATGGAACTTGTATTCAGTCAGCATTCAGCATCAGAGAAGATCTGAGATTATGAATTGCTATAGAGAAGTCAGAGTGGACCAATGAATAGTTGGTCTTAGAAATAAGACAAGCCTATTTGCTAAAAGTAGCCCATTTTCTAAAGTGCCCAGTTTGACTTGCAGAATGAGCCCAGAGCTCCTTAGCGTTGTCCTAAGAAAGGTCAGAGTATATCCTGGAACCTGGGAGGAGCCAGTCTGAGTATGGAAGTCCTGGATGGCCATGTAGGAAGGAGAGGATGGTAAAACCCATAGCGGTGACATCATTCAAATCTCCTCCCTCCAAACCCCAACAAGATTACCCACCCCTGTGAAGGACATAGAGAGTCTCACCAGGCATCTTCCCTGCAGAACCTTCTGTGTCATCCCCAAGGCAGCCAAGTTCTTTGATCCCAATTAGGACAGAGCCTGAAAACCCCTCCCTAGAGCTTCTCATGTCAGATGTCACTCCCTTAAATAGCTGGGCCTGTCATAAACTCCAATCTAGGGCCCCATGTGGGAGAAAAGCTGGGTGTTGGTTATTGTTTCCCTATTTCCCCCAATATCCTCCTTGGGAGACACAAAAAGCAGAGACATCAGAGACAGTCTGGGAAGGTGAACTGAGAGCAGGGTGCCACTTGTTTTAATTTCCTCCTCAATGGGATTACAGACTAGAAGACTATGCTGGCCTTCCAAACAAAGAGTGGCAAGTGGCTAACTACAAAATAAAGCTTTTTTCCCTCAGGATATTAGTCCCTTCATTATTCTTGCCCCACAAACCAATTAACAAGAGCCTGGGTCACAAGTGAATGGGAGATATTGAGCTTGGGAACACACACTGAATGATGGGGACAATAAGGGGAGATCTTCAACAGGAGGAAATGGTTAACGAATGCTCCATTAGAACAGAAAAATTAAGCTCCCCAAGGCTTCATTCCCAAGTCTGGGCCCTTTAGTGGACCCACAGAGAGGTACATTAAGGCAGGAGCCACCGTCTCTAAAGAAGTATTCACCTAACTGCACAGGGAGAGCCACTCCTGACATAAAGTGTTGATGTCATTCCTTTGGCTCTCAGGACCCCACCCAGGGGACAGCACTAGCTGTGGCCTTATTTGCAAGGCAGTGCTAAATTCATAGGAATTGATAAATGCAGAAACACTTGAGTCATTCATAAACTAGTCATGAGTCCTGTAAGCTGCCCTGGTAGATTCCTAAGACAGCCAGAAAATTGTTTAATGGGAAAAGGAATGAGCAGAAGTAATGGCAGAACCTTCCAGAACTCTGGACAATCTCCTCGCTAAGCCCTGTCCTGTTTACTCTTGTAGCTGTGGTGCTAACAACAGTGCCTAGCACATGAGACGCTCAGTAAATATTTACTAAGTGATTGTGTGCATGAACCCCAATCTCCGTGACAGTGACACTGTTTCCCAAGCCAGCCCTCACCAAAACATTGAAGACCACTTGGCTCCTCCCAACCCCAAAAATGATTGACATCTAAATGTCCTGACATCCTTTTGAGGGTATGACACCAAATGTGCATAAAGAGACCCAGACCACCTCTGAGACCCCATTCTGCTGAAGACAGAAATGAGCTTCCTGTCCCATTTCTAGATTCACACTCAGCCTCACACTGGACAGTGCACACCATCTGCTTTCTTCAACCAGACTCACAAGTAACGAACCGCCAAGGGGCCGAGCGCGTCTGGCCTGTGAGACTTTGTCGCATCTCTGCAAGTGTTAGCAGGCAGGCTGGATTCCCCAGCCCTGGCATTAATTTTAGCCCATGTGCTATGATTACAAAATGAAATTAAATGACATGCCAAATTAAAGAGTTATTTTTTCTAATAAATATTTTGCATAGGATGTGTTTATAATGGCATTAATTATTTACGCTGCCATATAGAGAAAGCATAAATATAAAGAGAGAGATCAGACAGTTCCTGTAGGAGAAATAAAATGAAAATTTCCATCAGGATGATAAATACCTGCGGTCTAACTTTCAGGCTGGGGTTGGGGGGAGGAAGAAAGAGAGGGACATCTTGAGAACAAATCTGACAAGCGTTATCGAGGCTTTTGAGGAAGGAATATGTTAAAAATGAAAGTGAGTACAGAAAGTTTAAATATTTAATACCTGCATTAATTCTAATTCACACTTTCTTTATTTTTCAGATTAAAAATTTACAAGAATCTCTTTCATCCTTCTCCCAGGAGGCAATTTGCGGTCACTGTTCTGGGGGTGCCTTTAAGCATACCTGGTGAAGAGGGGCACCAGCATAGCAGCATGCCCCACCCACTCCCACCCCACACACACACTGCCACAGTACCTGCCCCCCAGGAAGTTACTGCTGCTGGGCTTTCGGGTGCCAGGATGACTAATGGGACTCAAGCTACTTCCTGGCCTTCTTGGCCCAGTACAGCAAGAGCCATGGCTTCTCAGAGATGATTGAGAGGATTGATCAAGCTGTGGGTTTAAAGTGCTACCCAAGCCCAGACCTCGTGGGTACAGTAGCAACAATGGGAGATTTCTGTCACACACAACAGCCCCAGGTCTCCTTGCCCACCAGGAGATTTTGTTTTAAGGCCTACTGAATTAGTTTTTTATACTATCAATGATATTACTGCAGATCAGAATTAATCTGGATGCAAGGAAGAAACTTTTGAAGCTCAGTGGTGAGAGTGACATAGGGCATTGCTTTTGAAGCCCCACCAGCTCCCAACTTCTGCCCCCCCCCCCCCCCCACCAGGCCAGCATCAAGCTGGTGAGCAAGTTCCCTTTGTAACAGCAACAAGACACCAATTCTACCCTATGGCAGACACAGGTAATCTGCAGTCCTTTAAGCAGCACTGTCCTACCTATGCTTGACCCTGAGTTTCCATGAAGTGGTCAAGGGTCATGTGATGTGTCCAAGATTTCCCCTACTCCATTATCAAAATTCCTCCCTTTGTGAGAGGGTAGTTTCTCTGGCACATAGTGCTCAAACCCTGGCTATAGAAGGAAGAGGGAAACCTGGGCCAGGAGATGCTTTTCAGCCCTGGTCCCTATTTCTGAGTGGCCAGTCTGCATGGAGGGCCTGTATTTCACCGATAGAAGCAATGTGGGTTCATGATTGCAGCTGCTCACCTCAAGGGTCGCTTGTGACCTTGTTTTTCTCTGATTTTCTGAGACTCTCAGGGCCCTTGGGCCACAGACCCTCCAAGGAGAGTTGTTGACAAAGTTGCCTCAGAGTGCCAACACTGCTCAGGCCCTCCACACTCCCCATTTGGAGACACTGAAAGAGTAATGGTGATTTCTCCCCTCCCAGCCCTTCACCCCCTCCCATCACTTAACCACTAATTCCTGTACAAAACACCTTCATAAATAGTGCTGATTAGCTCCTTATTCTAATCAGGCCTCTGCTCAAAGACAATTCCCTGCCCCCATTTCTGCTCCTCCTTTTATATCTATAGATCTACAAAGTGTCTGTAAATCAGCAGTGAGCACACACACACACACACACACACACACACATGCACAAACATAAACACACTTACACAGACATGCACAGGAACGGAGCAAGAAATTTTGCCTGTGGCAGGGGGTTGGGCCTTATTGACTTGGTCCCGGAAGATGTTTGGGACTATTTCTTGTCCCAAATTATTTCTTGCCCTTCCACCTACCTGCTGGAGTAGAGTCAGCTTTTAAATGAGATGAGCAGAACTAGAAATCATCCCACTTTACACCTGGAGAGCAGAGTCCCTCCAGGCAGCTTATTCTTCCTCTCTCATAATCAAATAGCCTCCAGAAAAGGTTAAAGGAAGAGAGGCTCCAGCCAGGTAGAGGGCCAGATGAGTTCAAAAGGACCTGCTTAAACAGTTCCTCTCCTGCTACACCAGGACAAGCACATTCCTCCATCTGCTCCAGCAACTCAGGGACAGGAGCTAGATCTGCGTGGGTCAACAAGCACATATGGGCACGTGCAGGGAAGTTTGGTAGACCAGTTGTTCAAACAACACCAACAAGTACGTCCATTCTTCCCAATTGGGTTGATTGAGAAATTTTCAGATGATGGGGGGAAGGGGGGGTGATGAAGTAACTGAAAAGAAGGTAGTTTAGCCAAATGAATATGCTGATCAGGGTCCATGCTGGGGCTGATGACAGCAATAGACATAGCTACAGCTATGTGCGACACCTTGCAAGAATAAAACTCCTTTCTCCCAAGGGCACTGAACAGTTTTCTTCTCTCTCTCTCTCTTTCTTTCTCTCTCTCTCTCTCTCATAAAAATCAAAAAGAGATATGTTTGCAGAAGATATGCAACTAATATCCTACTTTAGTGCAGAGCACATTTGAAGCCATTTTGCCTTTCTCAGTTCTCCCTAGTCTCCACATTCCTTGTGCTAAATGATTTAAAACCTGGCTCTAAAGAGGGAAGAAGGCATTGAGGTCTCACCAGCATCCTGTCCCTTCACACACACCCCACCCCCAGTCTTGTGTGATGATTGGTTTTATTGTTGCTCAAGGATGAAGACATGAAAAGAAATTGTGTGGCTACATATAGAGAATGAGAGCTAACTGAAGGCAGGTGTAGGGCCTGAGCTATCAGGAAAGAAATAGGAGAAAAGGCTCTCCCAACTGAGGGAGAGAAGCTCTTGGCAAATGGAAAAGGGTCATCTTAAATCAAAAAGCTACTTTTGAAAAATGTTCTCAAAAAAAAATTACACCCTCTCCTCACCTATATACCCCCTTTGAAAAAGTCAACTCATCTTACAGTCTCATTCTTGCAGGCATTTTACTCATTCAGAGAGTTAAAGTTTCAAGTGTAAAGGAAATCACAATTGCTAAATGACCTCCAGAAACAGTGAGACATATATGCACCTCAGAGGCATTTTCCTAAACACAAGGGAAAGCATGAGAACAAAGAACTGAGGGTCAGGGAAATGACTTGGACAAGTCATTTAATTTGTCTGAGTCATTTAATTTGTGTGAATCTCTGTTTTCTTGTTTCCAAAAAAAGAGAAATCTGCTTTATGGGCAGGTTAATTTTCCCAAGGTAACGTTTCCTGGACACCTCATGCACATCTTATACTGTCCCATTATTCCTATTATTCAGTTCTCCTAGGAGCCTATAAAAAAGGAATGATCCAGGCCGGGCACGGTGGCTTGTGCCTGTAAGCTTCAGCCTATGAAGCGGCCGGGGCTAGGGATCGCGGTTCGAGTACCGCCTGGGGCCCGGAGCGAGACCTAGTTCCAAAAAAATAGCCGGGCGTGGTGGTACACGCCTGTAATCCCAGCTACCTGGGAAGCTGAGGCTGGGGATTGCTTGAGTCTGTGGTACCCCGGGCAACGTGAGCCTGCGGTTCCACAGGCAAAAATAGCTACACCTAGTCTCAAAAAAAAAGGAATGATCCCTCCCTTCTGAGAGAGAAACAACTGGGCAGAGTGACCTGCCTGTAGACAGAACCGTAGTCATTTATGGAGCTGGGATGGAGTCTGGATGTTTCTGTTCCCCACTCCCCACAGCTGTCTCCTCACAGCAGACGATGTCACGGATGTGCAGCCTTTGTAAAATTGCAGGCCTGGAGACCACAAGGTGTGATTTTTGAGAGTTTGCTTGAGCTGGAAGGAGAGGAGCATCTTTTTTTTTATATTTCCCTGTTCAATGTCCTCATTCTAGACACTTGGCAGCCAGAATTTTCTCCTCCCCTTGTTCGAGAAGCATTGCTCACATTAGTGAAAACAAAACAAACCTCTGGGGGTAGTTGGGGGTGTAGGATGTTGCTATGAGGGCAGCCCTGGCTCTCTGAAGGTCTCAGGCAAGTCCTCTCCCCACACCAGACACCAGTGTTTCTACCAGGAATGGAGATAATAGAGTGAAGCTGAGCAGCCTACCAGAGTGAAATGGAGGGAGAGGGCTGGGGGCCAAGACCAGCGGGGGGTGCCTTCATCAAGAGCAGAGTAGGCAACAGAGGAAGTTTGTCACAGGGCATCTGTAAACTGGGAGCTGGCAAGAGCATGTCAGATGTTGGTGAGAACTTGGACAGAGAAGACCTTGGAGTTTCTTATTGTGGCTGATGTTTGTCAGGGTGGATCTGCTCATGGGATTTGAAATAAAGGTGCCATGGTCATAAATGCTTGGGAAGTCCTGTATTAAAATGAGTTTTCTTTAGGGCTGGTCCTCTTAAAGTCTTTACAATTGTAAGGAGCCCTGTAACTCTTCGAGAGGGGATGTTTTTTCCCAAGCTGGCTCTACTTTGGGGCTCTTTATCCCTACCACAGAGCTCTCCGTACTGCAGAGCCCCCTTTGGGAGGTGACCGTCTGGGGCAACTATTCCATTTCACAGATAGGACCAGAGGAGGATGAGAACCCATGTGACTTCTAAACTTGGCCACTTTCCTGAATGCTCCATTTCCACACCTGTTTCTGGGGATCAGGGAAATGTGTCTGGCTGCAGCTGTAGTGAATGGAAGAAGGGCCATCTGTGCCCTTGTTTCAAGGGGTTATGGGGGAAAGAAGGACTAGGCCCCCTGAAAGTGAGAAACCATCAACGGCAGAGGAGCAAACAAGTGAGAAATGTACCCCAAGACCATGCTGTGCTTCCCCAGGTTTTATCAGGGACCAGCTAGGTTACTTCCCACCCCAAGATTCAACCCTGCAGTTATTAGGCCTACCGACAGACACTGTCCCTGACTTCATTTTCCCCATTTTCTAATGACTTTTTTCTAATGAACTCAAATTTGGTGGCCAAGTCCTCGGGATGCCCAGGTTCACAGCTGTATTCCAGGGGACCTGGGGAAGGAGCTCCGGTATCTTCCAGAGCTTTCTAGAACCAGAAGCAAGCTCAGCTAGGAAGAGGAGGGGGGCTGGGACGTACTGGTGCCCTCCCCTTGCTCTCCTCCCCCAATACCCACAATCCCATTTTCCTCAAGGTCCCTTGCAGCTCTGGTAACCGTCCCTAAAGTCCTCTTCCTGAAAGTGTCAAGCACTAACTTACTCATATTCAAGGAGGCTGGAGAAAGGGAATCTTTTCTCCCCTCTAAAAGTGGGGGAGCACCAATTTGAACCTCCTCTTGCCCTGAGGTCACTGGGGGTGAGGCAAATGGGATTCCCAAGAGCCCCAAGAGCTGTTGGAAGGGCACAGTGAGGAGGCCAGTAAAAGCCCCCTCCCCTGGCCCATTATACACCGTTCCTCCTCCCGGCTCTGAGCCCAGCCAAGGCAGCTGTTGTCTAGATCAGACAAAGACCTGATACTTCTTCCAACCAGGCTGAGCTGGGCGGTCTGTGGATGAGCAGGGGTGGGGGTGGCAGAGAGAGAGAGAGGGCCAGGGAGTGCCGGGATGGGAAGAGAGTCTGCATGTCTTGTCCTCTGGTCCACGCCCTTTGTGCTAAAACAAGACTAGAGATAGCCACTTTCTGTGGGGCCTGGTCTGGCCCTTGGGTAGCCTCTCCCCCTCCCGTTTTGCTCCTCGGCCACACGCCCTTGGGCTGAGCTAAGTCCAGAACCCGGCTGAGTAGGGGAATTGTTCTGAGAAAGTGGCCCGTTGGCTGGTTGCTATGGAAACCGACATACCACAGTGCTGACCCCGGAGAGGTTTAGCATGCTCCCCCAGCAGGGATGCCAGCAGCTGGACTGCAGCTGTTACAGCGTAAGTGGGGGCTGGAGCTGCCGCCAGCAGTCCCTGCTGTTTGCCTAAACTAGTCCCGGCAGCAGATCCCCTCCATTTGCTCCCACCCCCAGTCCTCCTGCAGCCAGGAAGGCTGAGTCTGCCCTGGCAGGAGGGGGTGGGGTTGGGGAGCAGAGCTGACTCTGGAGGGAGGGAAGAGATCTCCTTTAGGAAGCATTGCACATCCTTGAAGAGTGATGCCACATCCTTCCTACGGGCCTTTCTGGGGGAACCTGAAGCCCAGAGGAAAGGAGGAACTGGCCGGCAGGTGGGCACACACTCAGGACATGGCAGGGTGGTGTTGCACCAGGGCTTTAGCTGTTTGTGCTCTGCTTCTGGCCCTGCTGGCAGTACTTGGGGCTCGCTGAAGAGCCGCCTGCTCCATGCAGACTGGGAGCATTGAACCCAACATCACTCCTGAGCACAACCATGGTGGTGGGGGAAGGGGGTGTTATTGACTGAACAAAGGGAGTGACCAGAAAATTGACACTAGAAACAGAAGAGTGATAGCAAGAAAGAAGAGAAGAGTTGTTGGTAAGCTCTGGGAGAGGGACAGAGAGAGGTAACAAGAAGGAGAGGCAGAGAAAGTTCTCAGAGAGAGCTGATGAGATACCCAGAATGAGCCAAGGAGAGGCCAGGTCCTGAGTCTCCCCTCCCCCACACAAAGCAAGTGGGCCAGTGAGGATTGCATCAGAAAGGGGGGGGGAGGGGGAGTGGAGAGGGGGCAGTGGTGGAGGGGGTATTAAATTGGTTTCAGGAAGGCATCTCCTGCCATCCCATAATGCCTTGAGCTCCCCAAGTGGCCTAATGTAAACACACCAACCTGCCTCTCCTTCTTGGTGTGAAGCTTCAAGACTCAGGCCAGGCTAATCTGTGCCGGATGCTAAACAAACACCCTCAGCTGGAGAGGTGAGGTGGCTCTCCTGCGCAGGCCCTATCAGCCTTCTATCCTCCATGGCGTGGTGGTCTAAGACAAGCTCCCTTTCATTCCCCTCCATCCCCCACCCCTGTGCCAGTCACTCAGGCCTGCTAACAAGTGGAGGTAGAGCTGAGGAAAGATGCCCTCAGGCAACCCCACCCACTCCAGTCCTTCCAGGTTTGGAAGCCAAATGCACCTGGTGAGTGGATAGGACCCCTCCCTCTCCTCCAGAACCCAGTCTCACCGCTCCTAGTGAATTAACACCCTTTCGAATACTCTTCCTCTCTAGTCACCCTAAAATAGTTGCTTGCAGGCAACTTAGAGGGCTGCTCTGCACCCTCACACCCTTTGGGAAGTTGTTCTCTTGATGAGAACAACTCAAACTGGTCTCACTGCACAGAGCAGGGATGTGCCAACATCATTATGCACCATAATTAAAGCCTGGCTCGGTCATGGGCCGGCAGCTTGCTTTTGCACTTACCACCTTTTAAACAAAAATCTGGTATCTCATGTGAGTGATTTCTATTGTGTTTGCAGATCCAAGGCAGACAGCTCGGGAGCCGAGGTCCTCTTCCTGCCTACCTTCCTGCCTTCTTAGCAAGACCAGCTGTCCATTGCAGCTAGGGACTGAGATGCATTGACCAAGAGGAGCCTGGAGCTCCTGCTCCTAGCCAGAGAGGTCGATGAGCAATGACCTGCACCCAGCACTGTGGGTGTGGTTGTTGAAGAGGAGGAAGTCTTGGGTAAGGAGGACCCCCCCCCCAACCAAAAGTCTGTCTTCTGTCTTAATGTAAAATAAGGAAAAGTCAGGCTTAGCAGTGGGGCACCCTACATGATACAGTAACAGTTGAAGTGCTGTGCTCATGAGAAGGGACACCCACAGAGAGCCCCCCCCATTTTTGAGGCCAAGTACAGGTATTCACTTGACTGTGGTGGGTCTTCAAGCAAACTGGTTGGAAGCGAGAAACCAGCTCTACAAAACCAAACCAGAGTCAGAGTCCAGCCATGATTCCCTGTCTCTTGAGACACAAACCTCTAACTCTGGGAAGTAGCATCCTGCTGTGCTGACAGCAAGTACCTCTTTACCCTTTACCAGCCCTTCAAGACAAGAAACGGGCCCAGGAGTCATGGTCAGGATCACTCTGGGGGCCTGATCACACTCCACCTGAATCATAACCAGCTTTTCCAGGGTCCACACCCACTATCTCATATAAGCCCCTACTGCCTCCTGAGACCTGGTGGGGATTGTGGCCCCCTAGTCACAGGTGAGGACAAAGAGACCCAGGGGTGAGAAATGCTCCTGAGGACACACAGTTGAAAGCAGCAAAGCCAGAATTCAACCAAGACCTTCCACTGGGTCCTAGTATCCTGCCTTTGACACCACAGGCCTTTGCCATCTTTCTGTCTCTCACAGAATCAAGCATAGTAGTCATTGTTGGGTGAATGTTTCTTCTACAGCAGAAAAATAAAAATGACCCAAAGGCCATGACAAGACATGTTCAGGTCTCTGTGTGTGGTGCTGGGGTGGTGGAGGATGACGTAACAACCTGCCTAGGTAATCTGCTTACTGGGGGAAGGTCACCCCCAAATGCCAAGTCACCATTTTGAAGAGATGAAGGCAAAGAAATTGGAATAGTTGTATATCGCATTGAGTTCTACAATGGCCTCAAAACCCTCAACCTATTTGATCAACGTCTTTCTGATCAGAAAACCAAATATTGGAGGGGGAAGGGAGGGAGGAAATGAGGAGTGGGTTGGGGCAGGTTGTGTGAGGAGGAGCCGGTTGGTGGCTAGGTGGCACGTGACACCAGACAAGCTCTCAGGCAGACTCCCCTCCTGGGTGCCACGCCAAGTGCTAGCAGCCTTCTGACACCAGGAGAGGTAGGCCCATCCTGGGTCCCTGAGAAGACAAAAAGATGCTCTGGAGCAGAGGACAAAGGGTAAAGAAGGAGGATCTCCAGGGTGAGGTCAGTGTGAAGGAGTAGGAGCAAAACCTGGACCCCACACATGGCCTTCGGGTTAGGGTACCCAATGGAGCGGGATCACGCTACTGGTGCACATGAGTGATTTAGAACCAGAGCAACCAACTGGAACAAAAAAGGACCTTACTGGTCACTTCATAAATTTTTTAAAATGTTGGAGCTGAGCCAGGCGTGGTGGTGCATGCCTGTTGTTCAAGCGCTGGGAGGCAAGAGCCTTGGAATGACTTGAGTTCTCGAGTTTGAGACTACCCTGGGCAACACAGCAAGACGTGTTCTCGCAAATGCAGCTGGGTACAGTGGCGCATGCCTGTAATCCCAGCTACCTGGGAAACTGAGGCTGGGGATCGTTTGAGTCCACTTCTACCCTGGGCAACATAGCAAAACCTAGTCTCAAAAAAAAAAAAAAAAAAAAAGAATTTTTTTAACTTTTGGAGCTGATAGAGATTTTGGTGTCACCTTGTATGTGTCATGGCGTGAACACATGGCCTAGAACACAGCGGAGGCCCCCCAAATGTCCATTGAATGACTGAATGAAGACACAGAATGCTGAAATCTGGAACAGATGCTCATGCTGGTGTGCTAAGACCCTTAGATACTGGCAAGCTTTTGGATCAACCAGAAGAAAATGCTGTTCTAGCACTTGCTAACTGCTTTTCAGGGTTGGGTTTGAAAATTGATGCTTAAGATTTGGTGACTTCTTCTGAACCACAGTTGTCCCTGATTCCATTTAATCAGTCTGCACAGAGTCCCTAGCCTGTGCCAGCCGCTGGATAGAAAAACTGCACCCTACTGTTGCAAAACATGGTAAATTAGGGTTCACTGCCTTCAGGGATCTTCTGCTCTGCTGAGGCTGAAGCTGCAGGAAGGGTGGGAGAGGGAAGAGTGGCAGGCTGGAGCTGAAGCTCCACAAGCCCCAGGGGAGAGATACAGTCTCTGCACCTCCTGGGGTCCCAAGCAACTTGTAGCTTGGGTTAAGGAGGACTGGGATGACCCCTTCTGCCTGGTTCTCCTGCATCAGGGGGTGCCCACCCCCTCACAGCTTGGGGAAGCAGAAAGGAGGGGTGTGGAGCTGCCACAGTGCTTCTCTCCCCTGCTATTTCCTCCGAGGCTCCCTCACTGGCCCTGTTTTTCAGACCTCTAGTAATAAAAACAAGCCAATAAAATGAACATGAAAATATATTCATTAGGATTTATAATGCTCATTAAAACTGCCTGTGTACGAAAGCATGACTTAGCTTCATATAAGTGGGAAAAAAATGCAAATTATACTGCATGCAAAGAAGATATTTCCCTAATCGTCCAATCAAATGCCAGCCCAATTATCTGTGGCCAACCCAATGGGTTAAAATTATACTCTCTCTCCTCGGACACAGTGAGGCGCCTGAAAGTGTTTCATTTTAATAAAAATGAAATCTGGACCCTGCAGAAAACCAGCTTCACTAATGACGTGTTTACACAGAGAAAGACAATTTCTAGTTAATGGTGATTACTACCGAGAACAAATTAAACTTCCCGGAGTATATGGGTTAGAGATAATGGGAAAGGGGGGGGAAAAGTTATAGTTTTAGTGTATGCATGGTGGCATGGGGGGACAGGGTGACAGCGGAAGGAGGAAAGAAGCGGTGAAAACTCCAGGAGGAAGTTGAGATTGCAGGGATGCTGGGGAGGGCATAGGAGGAGCCGGTGAAAGCCAGCTTTAGGAGGCAGCCATCGACTGAAGTGGTGGGCACTGGCAGGTCGCTCCAGGCTCTCAAACCCCAGGGCTGGCCCCTTTCATCTGGGCTGCCCCCAGAACCCCTCTGCAGACTCAGACCCCAAGGAGTCTATGCTCTTCCTTTCTCGTTCAGCCAGGTAACTAATTCCCGCCATTCACAGTCATTGGCAACATATGGGAAGTGCTCCTATTCCACTCCACTGGCTTGGTGATGATAGGGATGGGAGGTAGGGAGCTCTCCCACAAAGCCAAGGGAGCAAGCTAGCTCCAGGCAGGAGCAAAATGGACAGCAGAGAGAATGAGACACTAACGGTCATCACAGCCACAGAACCTAGCCTGCCCTTTCCTAAGCCCTCCACATCTGGAGTGCACTGTTCAGAAACACTGTCCCTGTTTAGCCTCTCCTGGGGGCCAGGACCCACCTTCATTTTCTTCCTCATTTTTAAATCAAGGAAACAAAGACAGAGGGAAATTGCCTCACTGCCTGATAGCACATGCTTCCTACACGAAGAAGTGGGGTTTCTAACCCAGATTTGTCTGATGCCAGTGCCACTAGTCTTCACCATTATTCTGCATGTCCTGCTGGAATAAATTCAGAGCCTTTACTACTGGGAGCTGCAGGCTACAGAAAGGATGTTCCCAGCTCAGTCTAGCTCCTGTCCTCTGAACTCCCCACCCACCCGCTATAAAAATGCTGGTCCAACTGAAGAATCTCAAAAAACATCAAGTCCCTCCTGCCCATCTCCCCTCAGTCCTACAACCAGGTGAGCTGGGGGGCAGGGAGAGAAGGGAGCCAGACTGCCTCCGGTGCTGAGTTTTAATGTATGTTCTTTTGTAAACAAGAACAATCATTTGTGAACAGACCCAGATGCAAACAGTCCCCAAATCAGGAATTCCAGCTCAGAGGCGCAGAATAATACAGCTTTGGGGAAGATTTAATAATAGTAAAATTAAAATTGTAACTGAAGCATAATGAAGAATGTGGTACAAACAGGCACGGCTAAGGAAAAAAAAAAAAAGAAGTCTACACAGATTAGCCCCTATGGAATAGTGATTGGTTGAGAGCAACAGTAAACAATGCACAGAAATGCAACTTAATTATCTCACGATTCTTAACATTCTACCAAAGCCACACAGAAAGCTTTGATGCTGGCAGCCCAGGCAGCAGTGGAGGCAGCAGCTCTCAGTCTCCTCGGCTCCAGGAGGAAGATCATTACTAAGAAACCCACAACCATGCCAGCAGCTGAGTTGGGGAAGGGCAGCGGGAGGTGGGGAGGGGTTATCTGCTGAGACACCAGGCAGTGGTCAACCTAAGAAGCAAGTACCTCTGGGGTGGGAGGATTAGTGAGTCAGGGGATTTGGTGGGCAAAAGGGAGCTCTGGGAATTGGGGTGCAGGATCAGTACACAGATAGGAGGACCTCTGTTAACAACCACCCCCAGAGCTAAGTGGACAGGCTTCCTTGGAGCCCTGGGTCTGACTGCCCCGGGACTGGCTTAGTGAGCTCTGGGGAACTTGTGGGTGGGATCTGGGCCACGCCCCTCACCTTCACCCCAAATCCACACACCTGGATTATCACCTGGTGAGGAGTGTCTCTGCTGCTCCTGGGTCTGTCCCCCAAGGTGTCCGGACAGGGGATTGGGGCAATATCAAGGAATAAGGACAAAGCCAGAGGAAGGAGGACACTTGATTCTGTCAAATGTCTTCAGGGGTTGCTGACAGCTGCATCTTCCGTGAACACCCACATCCAGAAAATCAGCCCCAAGATCCCAGGACCTGCCTTTTTCTTCTAAAATTACCTGAACATCCCTCTCTTCCTATGCTCTCTCCCTGCACTAACACCCCCAACCCCGACTCCTATCCAGTCACTCATCCCTTACAGTCTTCCCTGGAGTATTCCCTCACTCTTTGTGAATGGGTATTCGCAGGGACAGGAGGTTTTTGCTTTTTGGTTAAGCCCACTCCTGTCTGGAGATGGGGGTGTGTGTGTGAAACAGGACCTCCATGGTTCTGGCACACACAGGAATAAGTAGCCCAAAGAGTGGTCCATGGAGCTCTGGATCCTGGTTCAGATTCTCACCTCCTGTTCAATGCTGCCCATCTGACTTGATTTCGATCCTCTAGTACAGTTAAGGCTGAGTCCAGGTGAACCCTAACCATAAGATGGCCTGTGGGATCCCCAGCCCCTTGGGAATGAGGTCCTAGGGTGCCAGTTGAATGACTCACTCAAGGGCTCATCTGTTGATGGGAAGCAGGTCACAAAAACCCAAAGGAAGTCTGATTCCTGGACAAAATAATCAACACAAACAAGTGCCTAGGTTGCTGGGGGTAGAGAGAAGGGTTTGGGGAGGGAGGTAGCACTCCCCTGCACATGAAATGGGGTTGTTGTTAGAACTCTTAGCAGCTATCACTGCCCTGGAATCAAATTTTTTCTATGGTTCCTCAGGACTACAGGTTTCATTCCCATCCTGGGAGTCATCCCTGCAGACCAAGTACCCCCTTTTCTCTGACTGGAATCCTCAGGTTCCAAGAACATTAGAGAAATAGTTTCAGTCTTAATGACCTCATTCCTGAATCCAAATTTCAATGAAAGGAGATCACTGAGTTCTCCAAAGGGACTAAGACCTTCACCTGTGGACTCTGGGGCTGGGGACAGTCGGGACAATTTCAGTACCAATAATGTTTATTCAGAAGACTGGAGATTTAGCCGGACATGGTGGCATGTGCCTGTAAGTGCCAGCCTATGGAGCGTGACTGGGACTGGGGATCAAGGTTCAAGACCTGCCCGGGGCAACATAGTGAGAACTAGTTCCAAAAAAATAGCTGGGCATGGTGGTATGTGCCTATAATCCTAGCTACTGGGAAGCTGAGGCTGGGAATTGCTTGAGTCTGTGGCACCCCAGGCAATGTGAGCCTGCAGTTCCATGGGCAAAAATAGTGAGAACTAGTCTCAAAAAAAAAAAAAAAAGAAAGACTGGAGAGTTAGAACTGAGTACAAGTTTACCAAACTCTGTCTTCTTTGTCAGGGCAATTTTCAGAGTGAACATAATATGGCCCTACCCAGCCCCCCACCTCACCTTTCACCATCCCCGAACCCACCCTCCCAGCTACTTTCTAGTATCTCAAACTGTCTGCGACTTTCGTAACTCTTATTTCATACTGCAAACATCTGATTTATCTGTGGTTGACTGTCCAACTTCCTCCCCACCAAAAATGTAAGCCTGCCAGGATTGTTCAGCAATGTAGCCCCATTGTCTTGCTTGTGGAGGCTCTTAAGAAAGATTGGTTGAAGGGCCAGGCACGGTGGCTCTTGCCTGTAAGCATCAGCCTATGAAGCGGCTGGGGCTAGGGATCGTGGTTCGAGTCCCGCCTGGGGCCTGTAGTGAGACCTAGTTCCAAAAAAATAGCTGGGCGTGGTGGTGCGCATCTGTAATCCCAGCTACCTGGGAAGCTGAGGCTGGGGATTGCTTGAGTCTGTGGTACCCCGGGCAACATGAGCCTATGGTTCCACGGACAAAAATAGTGAGGTCTAAAAAAAAAAAAAAGATTGGTTGAATAAGATGCCCAGACTGGAGCCAAGAGCTTCAGGCCTATGGTCCCTTTGTGAGACTTACTGAGAAGAGGGTGCCCAGACACTGGTTCAAACGTATAGCCCTTGAGACACAAATGAGGCTGAAGCTGGGGCCAAGGAGAAGCCAGGGGAGACAAAGGGAATTGTCCCTGGAGTCTGGATAATGGGAGGGATCTCAGTGGGGAGTCTCAGGTGTGGCTCTGAGTCCTGGGCGTGTTAGCTCATCTCATCTTCGCCATGCAGACTGTTGATGCTACAAGTCCACTCACTGACTCTGTGACCTCTGGAGTCACTTCCTCTCCTAGGCCTCCTTCTCTCATCTGTATGGCGGAGAAGAGCAGGCACTAGTTTGCAGTATCTGCTGGACTGTGAGCTGGGAAGAGATAGGAGCTGTATGTTGTTCAAGGACACACACCAAGTCCCTAGAGAATTGCTAGTGCATATTTGACCATCAATAAACATTTATTAAATGAACAAGGTAATGTTCTCCCTAGCTCCAGTCTAGAATCCTGCCTTCTTATCCTAAATTGCCCATTGTTGTACACACACACACACACACACACAAACACATTCAGTCCCTTGTGTTCCTTGGTCTTGGGAGGCCTTGTCTGTTCCAAGAACCCTGGGGGGGGGGGGGGGAGGATCCCAGGCTTGGATTTTATCTAGATTCTAGTCTCAGTGTTACAGAAAATGAGGCAGGAATGTCCAGTTCACCCTGGAGCTAGAGGAAGAAAGAGCTGGTCAGAGCAGACAGAGGAGACCGTATTTCCCAGCTTGAACTACAGGCAGCGGCACAAAGGGGTCATGATGCTCACAGCACCAAGGGGCAGACATCTAAAGCATCTACAAGTTAGGGCAGAGTCAGTGCTGACAGTTCTTCATCTCACAGATGCGTATAACAAGGCTCAGAAAGAATAGGCCACTGCCCAAAGTCACACAGCTCTTTAGAGAATTGGATCCCTGGTTCTGGGAGCTGGTCTTTTCTTTCTGCAATTTCTCTCCTCACTGTTCTCACTGCACCGCTGGCTGTGACCAGAGCCCTGGCTCAGTTGACAGAGGAAGGAGTTATTGTAGAGGTGCCCCCCGTGTCCTGACATGCCACCTCCCAGCACCCCAGGTCTTGGAAAACTGGCAATCAGAGTGAAGCTGAGGAGATGGGAAACTATTGGGGAATATTAGCACCTGAACATTTAAAAACACATTTTATTCTTTGTTAAAATCGCTTGGCAGTTGCCCTGGTGCTGAGCTTCCGCTGGCGATGTCAGCGCTCACGCACCCCTCTTGCCTTCAGCTGTCTAATAGCACAAGTGGCTGCCGGCTCGTTTGTTTGTTTCCTTGGTGTGCACTCTCTCCAGTCCCTGGGAGCCGGAGGAAGCCTGGTGTTACATAAGCACCTCATCAGAATAAACATCCAGCCAGATTCTGCTTCTGTCAACCCTCTGCCCAGGAGGGATGCTTACCTCAAGTCCCACATTTTCCCCGCAGTGCAGAGAGAGATTTTTGTTCCCAACCACTGCCCTCTTGTTACGGGGTTTCACCCGGCTGCCAAACTCAGTCTGGAGCATATCCGGGCAACTGCTCTTCCTGCAATGGGCAGGGGACAAGGGTCTCCTGGATTCTGACCTCCGGGGTGTCCCTGAGCATCCTGGCATCCCTAGTAGCATTTATTTATTCAGCAGAAGCCTCCTGCGCCCCAGGCTCTGTGCTGGGTACCAAGGACATAAGGAGAAGGAGGACAAGACCCTGCCTGGGGAAAACCCAGAATGGAGCAGAGGTGACTGAGAAGCACAGAAATAACCACAAAGCTGCCGCTACCATAGAGAAATGTATATATTCTGGGAACCAAGGGAGAAAAGAAGCGGCTCTGCCTGGGAGCCTGTGGCATTTGCACAGGGCCTTGAAGTCATGAAGAATGAGTTAGGATACATAAACTGGGAAAAGGAAAACCTAACAAAAGGCGAGAGGAGAGTAGGGAAACAGGAAGTGGAGGACCGAGCCCCCAGCTTTCCTGTCCCTCAGCTGCTCCCCACTTGGCTCTGGTCTGACCGTCTCCCTCCTTTCTTGATCCTGGGAGAGACACTGCAGCTGAGCATCCTGGGAGCCTCCTTACCTAACTCCTTTTGCCTGCATCCCTTCCTCTTTAGAGCAGAACCAATAGTAATAGCAGCTGCACGGTAGAATCAGAGGACGGAGAGACCATGCGCATGCGCCAAGAGAGTGCCCAGGACTCAGCAGACCGTGAGCAACATAGACGTCATTATTATCCTTGCGTTGCTTGTTACTACCACCCCTGCTGTGGGCAAGCTTCCAGAGACTCTAAGAAAGAAATGCCCACGAGGCATAAACACACTTCTGGAGGTACCCAGTTTCCCGGGCAGTATAAGTTTAAATTCTTTGCTTCTGACCCAAACATATCAGGAAGGCGCTCCAACCCTCTCTTGCCCAGGAAATCCCAGGAGCCACCGAGCACCTGCTCAAAGGTTTGTTGACCCTGTGCAGTCACGTTGTTTGGACAGAAGGCAATAAGGGACCTGCTCGGCTCAGTTGTCAGTGTGTGAAGAGGCTTCTGCACCTCCAAGGTGCACTGTGGACAGCCCCTTGAAACAGTGAGCTGATGTCCACCTGCAGCCCACACACTGCGCTGGGGAGGGCACCGGGCCAGTAGCGCCCTTGGGGATCATGACCATGCTGCTTGCATCTGCCAGGACATGACTCAGGTGGCTGCACATTCTGGGGAGCAACATGGACTTTTCACAGAGTACAATGCCTTGCCTCGGTGTTCATCATTCCACTAAACACATTTGCCCACTTGCCCGAGTCAGCAAGGTACATCTCCCTCAGCACCAGCCTCCTTCCAAACTTGACCTCTCTTTCTCTCTATCTGTGACAACTCACATACTTATACCAACCACTGACCCCATCAGGCAGGCCTCAGCTGCTGTTGCCACAGTTTACTCAAAGTTCACCTTGCGGGGGGGGGGGGGGGGGGGGGGGGGGGGGGGGGGGGGGGGGGGGGCAGGGGGGAGGTTGGTGTGTTCTTCCAAGTCATTCTACATAATGAAGCAGGAGTAGTCTCTCCAAAACATGTATCTGGTCAAATCAATCCCTTGCTAAAAAGACTTCCCTATCCCACCAATTCCTCAGTAGCCCAGTTCTCAATAGTCCCCATAACCTCCAAGCCCTTCTCACCACAGCCTCTCTATCATATGACACTCCTGTCAGATGGAAAATCTTGCCTTTCACCTCACCTTCCAAGCCAGTCCTCTGTCACAACTCAAGTTCCCTCAGCCTAGAGCCCTTGTCACTTAGCTGACTCCTCATTGTTCAAGTGTCAGCCCACATCCCCCTCCCTCTCAGAGCCTGCCACGGTGCCACACGATTTTATTAGGTGCCCTTCCTGGACATGTTCTCAGAATGGTCTGCCCTGGACTGATTACAACAATTTATATATTTTAATACAAGTGCCTGCTTACCTGTCATATGACTCTTCCTCTCTGTTCTCTAAGCTCCAAATAGGCCTATTTCTATCCTGAATAACAGCTGAACAGAGTGGGGAATAAACATTTGTTGAATGAATAACAAATGCACAAATACATGAATACGCGATGAATGAATGAATGAGTTAGAATATATAAGCTAAAAAAAGGTCATCAGCACAGTGGAAGCTGAACACATAAAGCCAGAGGCAGGGATGCAAGAAGGAGGCATGAAGAGATGAAGAGTTGGGGGGCTGATGCAGCAGGCGCAGAGCAAGAAAGAAAGCGGGGGGGGGGTGTGGCTGGCAGAAAGACGGGGAGAGGATATCTAAATAAAGTACCCCTTTCCATTCCTACTCCAGAGCTCTGCACCCCATCTGCATAAATCTCAGCAACCTGAGAACAGAGTTTCATCAAGAAGGAGACTCATACTATTTCATAAACTTTCTTTAAATTAAAATCAGGCAACGCACACACATACACATATACCCCACAGACATCTTCGTCGCTGAAAAGTTGCTCCCTATAAAATAAAAGAAGCTGTTTAAATGTCTTCCTTCCAAGCTAGCCCCACAGAGCTGGAGCTGAGAATACATTAGCCTTTAATGAAGTGAGACTCTCATCTTCCAGGAGATACCTCATTTAGCGCAATTGTTTCAGAGCCATTACAGAAAGACAATTACAAGGAAGCGGGGAGAGTAATTGGAAATGCTGGCAGGAGTTGGGCGAAATGATAATAAATAAAAATATTCAACCTAATAAGCTTCCAGGAGGGGGTGGGATGAAGAAAATCAACATAATTAGAACTGAACCTTAGCAAGGAAAAACAGACAGCAGGGTGGCAAGTGCTCAACTTGTACAGGAAGAAAGAAGTCACATGCAGCCGATGGTGGTTCCGGGATGCAGGCCGTTGGCCCCTCCAGAAGCTGCTAGAGGGTGGAGGAGGCATCCACTGTCCAGAGCCTGCTGGGAGCCCAGTGTCCGCTATCCCTGGCCACAGAAACCGGGGTGAGTGTAAATAGCAGGCCCAACCTGGCATCGTCTAGGGCCCTCCCTGTGCTGAGAAGCAGAGGCAGCAACTGCCCAAAGCCTGATCCTCCATGGCTGCCATGTCCAGTACAACCAAGGCAAGAGCCCTCAGTCTCCTGGACTGAGGAGTTAACAGTTAAAAGGAGACAAGCAAACTAAGATTTTTAGGGCCTCTGTCTGTCTCTGCGAAGGTTATCTTCCTCTATTTGTGTCTCTTCCTCTCAGGTTTACACCTTATCTGATAGGCCCCCCCTCTTTGGTTCTGAAATTTCGACACAGGAGCCTAGAAGTTAAGCTTAGAGACTCAACCCAAGTACCCCCATGTCCCCACGCAGGAATATGACCTCTGCGGCTGGCTCTGGGCGTGGCCTGGCCCAGTTGTGTGGAGTACAGCTCCTAGGACATAGTTGCACTTGTCAAGAGGTCTGTCTCTCCCACAAAGCATGTGAGTACTGACTGGGGCATTTGCAGAGGAAATGGTATGAGGCCTGGCATTTATTTCAAAATAACCCCAGTGAAGAGGGGCATGCTGGCTTATGTTATGAATATTTCTTGGTTGTGTTTGAATAAAAAGAATGTAAGGAAGTTTGGGGTTCAGCTTTGTCCCCCTAGTACTGAGCTCAGAATCTGGTACACAGTAGGCATGCTTTTTGTTGCATGACAGGGTCCTTTAAATATGTCAACTGTCCAGGAGTTTACAACTGAAAGTTAAATTGAAGCCCAGTTTAAAATTTTCTTTTTCTCAGGTAGTTTGATCAATTGAAATAAATATAATCCTAGTCACACTTCATTGAGTGAGTACCTGCAATGTGGCAGGCCCTGGAGATTCACAACAGGATCTCCCAATTTTTTCTCCCAAAAGCATCTCCCAATTTTTTTCCTAAGGAATTGACCATATAGTGAGATTCAGGCTAAGTTTCAAGCGTGACTTGAAGCCCATGGGGTAGGACATTTGAGTGGAGATACAAGCAGAGATGCACTAGTCTCACTTCCTGGGCAGTGGGCCAATGGCCTAAGTCCATGGTGCTAAGATGAACTTACAGTTCTAGTAGTAAAAACGTTAACACACCATCAATATACTCGTATCAATAGGCACGTGATCTTAAACAGACTAACCACTCTACCAACATGTGATATGTCTTATGGAACATTCAAAAATAGAAATCTCAACCAGATAAAGATACAACTATACAGATAAACAAAGTTGCATTCTTTTCTTTTCTTATTCCAATGGCCATCTTGCTTACTCTTGTTTTGGAGACTTTGCATATAGAGTATCAGTGCCCCAGGACTTGCCAGAATGGCCACACAAAAGTAATTCCAGTCTGTTCAGTCTCTCCAGGAGAATTTAACGCTTGTTTTTCTTCTGCTGGCCATTGCACCCAGTTTCCAGTAACTGGTGATGAATGTACCTCCACATACACTAAAGTGCTGGGGTAGTTAAGTCAAGGCAGAGAATGGTAAGTGACCCAGAAAGGGCCCTCCCAGAGATGCTCAGAGGTAGCCTGTCCATGTGCTCACCTGGCAAAAACATAAGTTCAGAGCTTGTAGGTGCCATGTCAGGTAGAGTGAGGGCTTCAGCCACAGGTCTTGTACCCCACAGCTTTGTGGACAAAGACAGATACAGACCTGGGGTGCAGGTGGCATTGGTCACTGTGGGGAAATTTGGTCACGTGTAGGAGGGAGACAATGCTTCTGTGCCAGAGACCTAGGGAGATTTGTGGACGAGGTAACCTGGAACTAGGGAGGATGGGTAGAGTTGGGCAGAGAGAGAAGGACTTTCCAGGGAAAGAAAATGTCCTTGGCCGAGTCACAGGGGCAATAAGTTAAGGGGGTCAATCTTCTCTGCTATCCTCAGCTCCATCTGGAGAGCCCTATCCTGAGGCTGGGTGGCAGAGAGTGAATACTTAATAGAATTGCAAATAAAGGAACAAAAAAATGTGCTCTCACACTGAACACCCTGGAAATGAGAGAGTGGGGCCTGCTGCTCTGACAGCCTCCCTTCCATCAAACCAGTGGTTTGTCCAACAAAACAAGCATTTATTGAGTGCTAAAGGCTAAGGGAGAGGAAGGCACTCTGGGGATGAACCAAGCCATGTGCTGGTCAACAGGGGACACAGAACAGAGAACACCCAGGGTCCACGCAGGTTCTAGGCTGCTGTACCTGGACTCGACCTTGGAGAGCCCGTCCATTGCTGGTAAACACACAACTGAAACACAGTGTGATCAATCACTATTGGGGCACTGTGAGTCCAGGGAACACAACCCCCAGCTGAGATGAGGCCACAAGTGTACTCACTAGACAGAAACTGAGTCACCAGGTAAACCAGCAGGACGGAGGACCTTCTAGGCCAAGAGAGTCTCACAGGTAGAAGCAAAAAGGCACAGAAAGGTAGAGGAACCCAAAATCTTAACCAATAAAGGCAGATGGTCCCAGAATGGAGCAAATCTAAGGAAAGCAGGAGCCACGGAGTCCCTGGGTAGAGACAAGAGGCCCTAGGGGTGACTCCAGCCAACCCTGCTGTGCCTAGAACTGGGTGCTATACACTGGGTGCTTAATAAATGTGCACTGATTGGGGATTGTCATTTCTAGGGAGTAAGGGCTGGGATAAGCAATTCATTCTTATAAAGCCCCAGGCAGGGCCACATGCTGAGATGCATTTATTAAAGTCTTTTGATGAGAGAGGGAGGGAAGAGAAAAGAAAAGGGAGGAGGAAGAGCTGGGGAAGAGCTGCTGCCTATCTTCATCACCACACAGCCTCTCCCTTGTCCCTCCATCTCCAGGACCAGGCACAGGATCCAAGCCAGGAAGGTGGACAAAAGCCATGAAAAAGACAGGACAACCATGACCCTAAGCGGGGCTAAGCAGGGCTAATTTTTCTTTTAATTTTCCCAGTAGCCCTGCAAGCTTTTGTCATTACCCTTTAACTGACGGGTAACCAAGGCTAGGTCCCATCTCAGCAGGGGAAGAGACAGGGTAAGTAGGGACTACAGATGAAATCCTTTGCACTTTGTTCCTCCAAATGGTTCCCAGTCACAGGCAGATAGGTGTGGAAGGCAGACACAGACACCAGCAGGAATCTGGAGCCCTCTTGCCTACCCAGGTTCTGCTGCCCCCCTAACATTCCTAACTGGAGTTCCAAGAGTTGGTGTGGACCTGCCCCAAGGTCCAGGTGGGAGATGATCAGCCATCCTCTATGACCAGGAAGATTTTTCCATTAAAAGCAGCTTAGAAAGATCTATGATGAGTGAGCTCATGGTGAACCTACCAATCCCATCTCACCTTGGCTCCTTGCTCCAACCTTGGCTTGCATTTTGCATCTAGAAAGCCAACACCTATCCTGTAAAAACCTCAGAAAGCTCCAAGCTCTGATAGGAGTCCCCTCCCAGGAATGGGGAGCCAGGGCTTCCAGTCCAGCCTCTACCACCAAACCCTGAGTGGCCCTTGAAAGTCCTTATCTCCTTGGAGTCTCAGTGTCCCCATCACTCTGTTGAAGGTTTCCAACAGAGAATTCCTCCATCTCTAAGGTCCTTCAGCATCCCCTAAGCCTCCTCCTCACTCCCCAGACTTCGATTTTTCCTTCCTGTTCCTTGCTACAGACGTGGGGTCCTTTCCTGAAGGTGAGTCAACTGCAGACTGAACAGCCCCTCAGAATCCCTAGCTCATCGCCTGCCCCATCCTAACAGGTGCTAGCAACCCAAAGGAGTAGTCCAGGACAAGGACTGTGTACTGTCTGAACTGGGTATGCTGGCCAGACTTGGGAAATGAAAGGGTTCTGACTGATAGGAGCACAATGGATGTCTGAATGCAGCGGATAGTACCTGGTCTTTGGAGGCATGTGTTCAAATCCCGTCCACTCCTCTTTCTAGTAGTGGGCCCCAGGGTGCCTTGCTTCACCTTTCAGTTTGAGCCCAGCCCCCTGATATGCTCTAGCACCAGTGAGTTGGTGGGAGGGTTCCAGCAAAGAGCACACAGGAAGCACTGAGCCCCCTGCCTGTCACACAGCAACCGCTGTTCTTCCATCTTCCTGGGGCAGTGTGAGACTCCTCTAGTACCTGACAGTCCTGGGAGTCACTTGTACAGGAAAGAGCAGCTTCCCACACTCAGCCAGTGCCTCGCTGAGCTTGAACAGTTTCCTGAAGGAAAAAAAAACAACTCTTGCAGCAGGAAAGGGCTCCCCCAGGGAGCGACCTGAATAGGTCACTTGAATGAATGTGATACATTTTGGTTTTGTTTTTTGTTTTTTTTTAAATTTTTAAAGTTATAAAACAACAGCAGTGAACTCCTGCCTCTGAAGGTACTTGGACCCAGGCAGGGATCAGGTATTTATTAAACTCACGAAAACTCCCCAATGAGACTGGGTGGTCCAGAGTCCTAACAACCCTGTGCCCCACCCTCCCATTAACTCTTGCACCAGAAAGTGACTCCACCCCAAGGCCCAGCCTGGACCATCTCACAGGCACCCTCAGCTGTCCACCCCCAGAAGCCCACCCCAACCTAGCCTAATTTGGTCCTAAGTATTCCTAAGGTGCCTTCCAATTTCCCACTGTAATAAATGGCACAGAATGCAAATGGAGGTGGATGTGGGACACAGATGTTTGCACTAATTTAATTGAGGGAACACCTTGGATTAAACACTTTGCAAAACACTCACAAATAGGTTCAGTGCATTTGGTAATGAAAAGCCTCCCAGCCCCCTGGCACTTTGGAGCGGCTGCCTGGGGCTCCTGGAGAACTGCTGGGGTGGGAGGCTCTGGCCGAGGCCAGAGGCATGAACTGGAGACAAGATGACTCCAAACCAGGGAGAAGGCCAGGGACTCCCAGTTCCTAGAAGCTTTTCAGCAGATTCTCCCCCAGCTGGAGCCAACTCCGTCGAGATGCAGAATCTGGAAGAGGTGTGGTGAGGCTAAGCAGCACCTGCCTCCCAAGGTGGGAGGCTGCTCACCTGTAGGGGTCAGCAACAGGCAGGTGCTGCCCTGTTCTCAGCCCTCACTTCTCCCTGGAGGCCCCCCTCTCTACCCAGCTGACACCCAGTCACCCACCTGCATGGAATTCAGGCCCCAGGCCCAGTGACCCCAGATTAGTCTAGGTGGCCTTTTGAGGCTGGAGGAGAAGTGGAAAATATAGCTCAGAAACTTGGGGTTACTTGCAAGGCAATGTTAACTTCTCTAAAGTTTCTTTCTCACCTTCCCTTGCACTCCAAAGGCTCAAATCCTGTACATGTACCCAGTTCCACCATCCCCTTCACCTTTCACTCATGTATCCCCATGCATCCACTCAGATCTGGAGCTACGGAGATGAGTGACAGCCAGTACCTGCCCTGGAGTTGAACTGTGGCAAGGGAGGCAGACCTTAATCATAGGAACACTGTGATAAACGTCCTCATGGAGGTGGACTTGTAATCTGGAAGCCAAGAGGTAGTGCAGGAACTTGGAAAGAAAGGGTCAAGTGGAAAGGGGGGAAAGGAATTCAGGCAGAGGGAACAGCACATGCAAAGCTAACAAGGCTCAGAAGTCAAAGAAATTTCAGAACTCAGGAAAGTCCAATACCTGGGCCCACAGGGGCACAAATGAAGATGTTACAGAATGCCTGGACCTGTTCTTTGTTAGTTCATTGAGTTAAACTGGTCCTTGTCTATTACCTTACCTTCCTGTTACTGAGTTAACCTGGTAATAACCCCAGCCAGTCATACCCTGCTTTCCTGTTACCCAACCTGGGATATCAGCCCCACTAAACCAAGATGCCCATTGCCCTCAGGCTAAGAGGTTAACTTGGGCAGTTGCCACTCCTCTCCTATTGTGTGATCTGCAATAAATGTCTCTTGCTTCAATCTTTACTAGATCTTCCTCCAAATTTCTTCTGTCATATCAATAAAACTAGACAAGAATTCTCAAAGGTCAGTGACAAAGATGGACCACTTTGACCAGACACTTGCTTCTCTCCCAAAAAATTCCCACAAATCTAGTATCAGCTCTTATAATGATTGTGCTGTAAGTCTCAGAGTTCAAATCAGGCCTGGATGATTTTCTATTTCTGAAAACAGAATCCCTAATTTTCAAACACAATGATCACTTCAAGTATAATAGCCATTATAATAATAACCTCTTATACTTGTATAGTGCTTTATAGTTTATAAAACACTTTCATACATCTCTTATAATCCTTCACCAACAACCCTTCGAGAAAGATAGACTAGGTGTTATTAGTAGTCTTGCCTTTTGGATAAGAAAATTAAATCCTCATCCCAGCTAAATAAATAACAGAACTCAAGTGCAAACCAAAATGCACTCTTGTTTCTACACTCAATCATCCAAGGAGTATTTGTTGAGTACCTACTATGTACATAGAAATACTACAGGCTCACAGCAGAGCATGGTAGGGACATTATGGTAATTAAAAGTATAGATGAAGATACAGAACATTGACATATATGGAACAGGGGGGAAACACCAAGGCAAAAAGCAGGGCACTGAAACCCAGAAACCAAAAAAACCACAGACCCACTCTTCACATACCACTCCACACATCCCCCACTCCACACATCCACCACCCCACACACATCCCCCACCCCCTCACACACACATCCCCCACCCCCACAGCCTACACATGCACAAGGAACTTGCACACCAAAGTGTGCCTGTGAGCACACATGCCACTAGTACACATGAAGATCTGAGCCATTTGCCCAGGCTCCCCAGCATGTAAAACAAACTCCTCCACCATCCCTGACATATCTACTGCTGGCTGGAGATAGGTAGCTAGATGGGTGGGTGGGTGGGTGGACGAATGGATCGACGGGTGGATGGGAGACAGAGGAAAGGCTGGGAAGGATGGGAGCTTTTATTCACCTATGGGGAGAACCTCCAGGGATTCCATGGGTGGGTCTAGGCAAAGGCAACAACATTGCATTGCCCTCAGATGAGAACAGATGAGTTTTACTAGACTTTGCAAACACAATGCCCACCTTAGAGGGTCCATGATGGGCAGGTAATTTGCATGTCTTCAACAGAAGTCAGTATCTTGATCTCTGCCCTGCCCGCACCCCATCCCCAATATGGTTTGGGGGCTTACTGGAGAGCAACTCTCTACCACTTGGTCCTTTTCTCTTTGATTTATTCATTATCTTTTCATTAAGCAACCCTGTAAGGTACCTGTAATGTCTAGGCATGATTCTAGGTACTTAAATCAGAATAATCTGGTTTATTATCAGAATAATAAGGCAGGGTACTGTGCAAGGAGGTAGTCAGGTATGTGAGTGGCAGAGGTTATTCAAACCATGAAGATGCCAGACACAGGAACCGTAGGTACAAAGGCACATCATGCAGAGTCCTGGGGGCTACACTGACCAGCCCCAAATATAGATGATCCCAATTTATGGTGGTCTGACTTATGACTTTTTTGCTCTATGATGGTGTGAAAAGTAAGATGGGTTCACCAGAAATTTTGAATCTTGCTCTTTTCCCAGGATAGCCGGATATGGTGTGACACCCTCAGGATGTTGGGCAAAGGCAGCAGCCCCAGCATTCAGCCTGGAAATCACCAGCATTCTACAATGCAGTTGGTGAACCTTTCACTGCAGCATCCCCATCCTCAGCAACTAATATTAGTTCCATGCTGCAAACATACTTCAGGCCCAGTGTGTGCTCAGCTGTGTAAGCCGATGGTGAGAATTCACAATCATTTTCACTTTCAATACAGTGGGGTTTGACTTTTATACACTTTTAGTCCAGTATTCAATGAGATAACTGATATTTTATTACAAAGTAGGCTTGCATTAGTTGATTTCACCCAACTGCTCCCAGGACATTTAAGGTAGGCTGGGGTCAGCTATGATATTAGGAACAAGACATGCATTTTCGACTTCTGATGCTTTCAACTTACAAGGGCTTAGCAGTATGTAACCCCATCCTAAGTCAGGGAAGATATGTATTGGGGATATCAGGAGCAGACATGTGCTTCTGTGTCTGAGTGTATGTGTCAGGGAAGAGAGAGGTGAAGCCGAATAAGTATATTCAGTTGAACTGTGAAGTCCATGGCCAAGTGACCAGGGAAGCTGTACACAGTCAGGAAACACTGGGGTGTGGAACAGGAGAAACTGACAACAGCGTTATGCAGACTCCAGCTATTATGGGCAGGGCGCTGGGCTCCTCCGTCCATAGAAGGCAATCCTCTCATCTGACTGATGATAAATGAATTTGACGAGGTAGTCTCTTTGATTCATGCAATTATCCCCGGAGAGACGGTCAATTTTGGAGCAGTTCCTTCTCTCTTAAGAGCCAGACTGACTGGCGAACAGCAAAGCAAAGGGAGGGGTTCCTATAGCACTACTAGCTCCCCACACCACCATCCCCACCCACAATCAGAGTTGCTGGGAACAGTGCTTGCAAAGCCTTCAGACTCTGGGGGATCTGAGAACTTGAGAGCAGATAATGGCAAGGAGAAGAAAAGTCACCGGAACCACAGAGGAAGGAATAGGGAGGAAAATTCCCAGGTTGGACAAAGATTTAAGACTGTCTGCATTTGCAGGGAACAGGAAGAAGAGAAAGGCAAGGCGGGTGATGAGCCACCTCGCACTTTCCAAAGCCTGCTCCAAGCTTCTCTGAGCTGTTCACAGCAGGAAAGTTTCTCCCTCCCCTTCCTTCTCTTCTCCTCCCTCCCTTCCCTCCTTCCTAGCTCCTCTCCAGAAAGGTTTATAAAGAAGATTCCAAATAGCCCCCTCTCCTGCAGGCATAGTCACACCAACTGAAAGGAGATTTAATTAGCAAAATCTCGTTAGGCAAACGAAATTATCCGTAAGACAATACTCCTCTGGACAGGGGGTATGATTAAACAAAGCCATTAATTGAGAGCGTCTCTCTGGCAGCTCCCGGATGCATTCATCTCAGGGCAGGGACCACTTTGCCTCCCTGGGCCAAGGGAGCAGACTCTGCAGCTTCCCCGGCCAGCCCCACCCTGCCCCACTTCATCTCCACTCTTCCAGAGCCCCTCCAGTTGGGGCTGCAGACCTCGGCATCTCATCAGCGGCCTCTCTGCCGCCAGATTCCTGCTAAAGTGCCTTGATTGCATAATGTCTATTTGCATAATGTAAATTGCAATCTCCTAGCTCGGGAGGCAGGAATCACAGAACAGCCATTATTTTTTACCACTCCACAAAAATTCTACATTTAGAAAGCAGATTTGCAGCTCAGAAAGCCGTATAAATCTGAATCCACCAGAAACACCATTAAATCACACCAATTAAGCTGGACCAACGATGAGCCCTGTCACTGTTCTCTGCACACTCAAGGACTCCCAGCCCAGATGGAGGCCGCGAAAGACTGGAGGCTGCCGTGCAGCCCTGGGGCAGGCATTGCAAGAGGTAGGAGAGTCTGTCTTCTGACCCTGAACACACACCCAGGCAAAGGCACCCACCCAGACCTGGTGGGTGGAGAGAGGGCCATGTGGAACCAGTCTGAGTTCTTTCTGGGCTAGGTACTTGATTTCGTGTGGGCATTCTGTCTGACTTTTAATTTGTCGAGTGGAAACAGTAGGTGAGGAAGAGCAAAGGAGACCCTAGGTATTTCACTTGGGGTCAAACCTCCTTGCCTTTAGTGCTGGGTAAAGATCACTCCCTTCTTCTCCAAGTCCCTTCCTACCAAGTGAAAGAAACACTAGGACAAATCCTGTTCAGGCTGGACTGGGCTGGGCACCGAAGAACTCCTTTTAAAAGCTATTTCCTAGGGGTCTCCAGGGAGAGAGGCGAGTCACCAAGTCCCAGTCAAGAGCCTTTCCCTCTGACAACTCCCAGTTCAGCTTCCCTGAAGCCCTTACCTGGTTACTCTTTTGCCTTTTTATTGCTCATTCAATATTCATTTGTCAGAGGGCAAGATGCTAATGTGTATTATTAAAATATCAATAGTTTATGAGTGAACTTTGATGGAGGGTACAATTAAAGGAAAGATTCTTGACCATCTCTGTCAGGAGGAATGGAGAGAGGGACAGTCTTTGCAAGTCCATTTTTTAGCATTTACTGGGTGAGGGGATGACAGAACCACTCTGGGGCCCCAATGTGTGCCTGGGTGTGCCCAAGTTCATATGGTCCCCACTGCACTCTGAGAAAAGTGCAGAATCCCATTGCCATTCAAGAAATGAGGAATCTGAGGACCAAAGAGACATGCCCAGGACTGCAAATTAACAGCTATTCAAGAGGCTGGCAGCAAACCCCAGCTTTGGTCTTCAAACCCAATATTTCTCCCCAAATCAGGGTCTTGAAAATATAAATGATCTTTGTTTTTATCTATTTCCTTCAGTTGCCCAAATTAAACATTAGTTTGTTGACCTAATTTCACCAAAAGGGAAAGAAGAGAATAGGAAATAATTCCATAGTTGTATACAGAGCCCATTTCCATAAAATGGGGCTCCACTTCAGAATCACTAAGCAAATTCCCAGAGTCTTTTCACACATCTAGAACCTGGGGGCCAAAGTTTACTCTCTATTTTACAGGAGAGATTCTTAGAGCCCTACAGTGATGTAGTTAAGTCTCTAGAAAAGAGAGAGCTAAGTTTGACTTCAGCTGTTACTAACTTAACCTCACACCCAATAGGGGATTTTTTTTTTTTTTTTGCTTTTTTGGAGCCTCTGCTCCTTTTCGAGAGACCAGCATCTCACAGACAGCGCACCTCAAGTACTTAGCCAAATACCTACCATGAAGTAAGTGCTCAGTAAATGTTACCTATTAATATTAAGTTGACTTGTGGAGACTCCAAATTTCTCTCTCCGAAGCCTAGTACCACTTCATCAAAACCAAGCTCACTTACTCTCCTCTCTGCCCTGGGCTCTCCTTTGAGCATGACCCATTCTCCCATTTTGGTCCTTTGAGAAAATAGACTGGTATCTCCTAATTCAAACAAAGTTACCAGGGATTTCAGTTTCTCTTCAAAAATAGAGTTACAGTTGGATCAGAAACATGCCAGAAGAAAGAGAACCTGGTCCCATGAAGGTCATAGTGTGTGGAGCGAAGGACTTGAATGGCTCTAGGCTTGTGGAGTCTTGGTCTAAGGTCCCCCTCCAGACTTGGTGCTTCAAGTTGTGGGTGGAAAACTGGACCCATTTTGGCTGGGATGGACTATAAGGTACAACCTCTAATAGCAACTACAGCACCTCCTAACATCAGTGTGTCCTCTGGGAGTCTTGCTATAGGAAGAAGCCTAGCCTGCCTCTGGGGCCCCTTTAAACCCAGACATTCTGTGAGTTAAGTTACAGCTTGATTATCTAAGGTGGGGGTTCACTAAGTATCTTTCTAGGGGAAAGATATCACCCCACAGAAAGGGCCCATTTCATTTTTTTCTGGGATATAAGAGACTGCTCTGAGGTTGGTTATATTCTCCAAAGATGTCTGTAACAATATATATCCTGCTCCTCGTACTCTTCTTTCAATGCATTGTTAATACTCCTTCAAGAGGTAGGGGGGTGGGGGTGTCTATATCCCTTTCTTTAAACCTAGGTTGCCCTTTGTAATTTCCATGGCCAAGAGAATGTGGTGGAAGTGATGCTGCTTTGGCTTCAATCCAGCTCTTGCTCTTTCTTAGGTTGTTCCCCCTGGGATTCCAGTCACCATATTGTGAGGGAGCCCAAGTTGCACAAAGAGGTTACAAGGCTCCAGCTGACAGTTCCAGTTGTCTCAAGCAAGAACTGGTATCCACCCCCAGAATTATAACTGAATGAGCCTGGAATGGAGACAAGCTGTCTGCACTGTACCTTGCCTACATTCCTGATTCACAGAACTTATGGGCATACTATTGTTAAATGTTTGGGGGTGGTTTGCTACATAGGTATAGTAACTAGGATGCTACTAGGACTAGAGTGTCTGCTTTTTCTCTCTGAAAGGCTTTCACTAGTCCTCACTTGTCTTCTTTCTGTGCCTTCCAACTTTTAGACTCTTCCCTTCCCAACTGGTCATGGTCCCAAAGTCTATTCTCCTCTCTAAAAGTCAGGGTCCTCAGGCCTGAGGATGCTTTGGCAAACTACTCCTGAAAGGATCCTTTGATCTTTCCACCTTAGCATGGTGGGGCCTGAAGAAAACTGTTCTTCCTTGTTCTTCAGTAAGGTTCAATAGCCTGTCCCTAGAGGGAGCTTTTCCTAGATATGGATGGCTTTGCTTGAGGTGCCTGGGTACCCTCAGAACAGGAGAGATTGTACACCCCTCTTCCTCCCCATACGCTCTGCTCTCATTAAGGTTCACACTCAGCTCACTCTTCTCATATCAGTTTGACTTATGACGTCCCTCTTACCTCCGGTGCAAGGAGACATTGATTCTCACAAAGGTCATTATCTTCCTCCTCTGGTTCCCCCAGCCCCTAGCACCATCTCCTAGGTAGGCTTTCCTGGAACAGGATGAAGGGAGGTACCCTTCCCGCCCCCTGGGCCTGGGGGTCCAACCACTCCAGAGCCAAGGCTGAGAGGAGGTACCCTGGGAGCCCCCACCCGTCAATCACAGAGGCAACCAGCACTGACTAGCAGGCCATTAGGCAGGAGGGCCGGCGCCCTGCTCACTCACCGGGCAGCCATCGGCAGGATGTGAGACGATCGCGGGGCAGCCATTCTTATGATTTATTCAAATACTCATTACAGTCAATCTATTTTTACACAGAGGTGAAGATGTGCACTGATAATGGTTAATCATTTATAATTCCATGGACTGGTTGGGAGCCAATGTACTATCAAAGCCGCAGCCCCACTCAGCCTCCGGTTGCCCCAGAAGCAGGGTGGAGAAAATATATGGCCCAGGGAAATCCCACCATCCAGCTCACATGTGCTGAGCAGCAACTAGGCAGTGGGGGGGAGGGTGTACACTGAAGGAAAGAAGACATGCAAATCCCAAACTGCCTGCCAGGAGCTCAACCTTGCTGGAGGGGCCCTGGTGGGGTGCAGACCTAGTTGTGCCATGCATGTAAATATGGAAGAATCCAGAAGAAAGTGAAGTCACCTCTCACCTGAGGGAGGAGTTGCCAGAGAAGTTCCGTGGAGGAGAGTGAACTAAGCCAGCTCCCACAGGTGGGTAGTTTTTGCCAAGGAGAAGAACCAATAAATCCCCACTTTACGCCCTCACTAGGTTCTTGAAACCAGGACTTAAAGTGAAATGACATCTAACAAAAGCAACCCTCTAAAAAACATCCTTCTGTTCCAAGCTGGCCTGGACTCTCTTTTTCTTATCAAAGTTACAAAGAGATGATGTTGAACAAAATGGTGTTCAAAGACTCATTGCAAGTGTCAGCGTAAGGTGGAGCTATTACCATGCTCACAGAAGGGGAGAGACTGGCAGTATTTCCTTTTTCTTCCCTCGCACCTTCCCAGAAATAACCTGATGTAAAAGCAAGCACAGCTCTGAACTTGGCCCAGTTCCTCCCCTCGCTGCCTCCCAGGATCTGCCCACAGATGATAGTGGCTGGGGTCCAGTTGGTTTCTTGCAAAATCAAGAGTTTCCCTCTCCAATGCTCACGACATATATAAGACATCAAGTTCACCTTAATGCATAATCAATAATATCTAATTAAATAGGATGTCCTACAACAGGTCTTCCTTGTCACATGCAGACTTAACCTAATTATACGTCCACTGTACTTTACCTTCTGACTAGTTCATGGTTGAGTGTTTCCCTTACATGAAGCTGTTAAAGATCAGGTTCAGGACTGGTCTTTAGCCTATAACCTTATTGAATCCGCATGGAAATGCCAATCAAAGTTACTTACAGTTCACAATGCCTTTTCTGGTGAGCGGCATGGAGGACAGAAAACCCAAGTCCAGCTCCAGACTTCACCTGCCAATAAAAGAAAGCATTTTTATAGGCTCTGTAGGATTCTGCTGAGAATAAATGCCAAGGTGGAGATGGGGGCAAACTCAGAAGTGGGTATGGCTCAGGAGCAAAGTCAGGGTGGCAGCCCTGTGCCCACAATGCCAAGGGGGCAAGTTCTCCAGGCCAGGAACTCCTGTAGACAGCTACCTGAGGCAGAGGACTGGGATCACTCCCTCTTTACCTTCGTGATGTCTCAGTTTCCTGTGAGTTTCATCCCCTTCCCTCTGAGAATCCCAGCCCTGAGCTGACAAAACAATCATCATTTATTGTAGCCTTTTTTTTGGTAGAGGACCCCCTGCAAGGGGTGGGGAGGAACAGAACTAGGGATCCCTGTGGAGGTTTGTAGCCTATGCTGTAACAGCAAAAATAAGCGAACAAAACATCCATGGCTATTGTTTATGGTGGGATGATGAGAAGTCTGGATGAAGAAGAGAACTGCCAAGTAAAGGTGAAAAGTCCAAGAGGGCTGGAAGGAAAAGAATATAAGTAAAGAAGAATAGTGAGAGGAAGATTAAAAAGGTCAAAAACATGACTTTTTAATCTCTTTCTGGGATAAAATGAGAAAAACTACCCGCATGAAAAAAACAGCATATGCTTATTAGATGTCTGCTCCATGATTTACACTCAGTAGATGCAACAGGAGTAGAATCCAGGGGTGCTATTATAAAAGCATAACCCCATCACTGAGGAAACAAGATGACTCATGTGAAGTGTCATTAGATAAGACTTAATATAAAGTAGTGGGGACCTGCGCCTTGCAGGCTATAACTCTCCCTTCCCAGAGAAGTGAAGTCAGTGAAAGTCGAAAAGCTTGAGGAAGTTTTGGGGGGGAGGTAGAACCTCAGTGGGATCCTAGAGGACAGGACATGCCAGGTTTGGTTGGTAGAAAGGAGAAGGGGTGTATTCCAAGAAAGAGGAGTACTTGATCAAGGAAGATAGGGAGGAAGCATGGATAATGCAGTGGTAACGGCCTGAGAGATGGGAGGAGGGATGTATGGTGACTAAGGTGAACAGAAAAGAGCATCATGGGCTTGAGCGTCAGGAAGAGAGGCCAGACTTGGGCTGCGAGCCTCTGAAGGTTTTCAACAAAGAAATGACTGGAAGAGGAGGCCCCTCTCAGGTTACACAGAGAGGCTTCTTGGAAGAGATAGAGTAGGAGCTAGAAGTGTCAGACATGAAGTATAGTACGATGTGTTCATGGAAAGATGTCCCTCTTGTTCATGCTGCTATTCCCCAGGCCTCTCCCTATGGACTGGAGGGAAGCCAAGGTACTCTCAAAACCACTGTCATAGCTCAGCCTGTGTAGCTAGCTACAAATATTGGCATGACCCTCATGGAGGGACCTCAGAGACAAGATCGGACCCCTGTATTAGAGGTCACTGACGACAAAGACTGACTCAGCCCCAGATTCCAGCATTGTGCTGAGTTTGTGTTAAGTTCCCAGCAAATGTTTGTTGAAATGTTTAATAGCGGTCCCTGTTGATTTCAACTAGTCTACAACTAGCACCTCTAAACCAGCCGCTGGCTGACAATGGGCTCTAACATATTCTAAACCATTGCCACATTGCTACTGAACTTCCGTAAACTCGGTTCAGAAAGTCGGTGGGCTGAACTGCATGGAATGCAGGAAGTCTCAGGTTGAATTGCTTAATTCCTGCCCTCTGGGACTATTTGTTGAGATACCAGCAACTTGAAAGGAGACATGGTAGACTTGCCTTTTGCACATGATGCAAAGCTGGGAGGGAGAACTGCTTGTGCTGGAAGATGGATTCAAGGATGGTATAAAGCTTTTAACAAGTTACAAGGATGGGCCAAAGCTAAAGAGTCCCTTTTTTCCTCTAACAGCTTTTATTTCTTCCCAATAACATCATGACAACCATAAATAAAATAATTCTGAAAATAAAGAAAACTTGCCTACAATCCCACCACTCTAAGCAATGAAATTATTATATCCTATGTCTATGAGAATCCATTTTTTACAGAATTGTAGGAAAAGATTTGACAGGAATATATACGCCAAATCCTCCTCTTACATTCACAAATCAATCTCAGAAGCACAAAATGTAGCTATTTGAAGTAACTGCAAGCTCAGGATGTGCCTGATACAGTGTTACTGCCAAGCCTATTCCATGCAACCTTAGCTTGTGTTAACAACAATTCAGTGTCTGGCCAAAGGAGGGGCTCCCTCCCCTCCCTCAGATTTGATATGCCATTCTGGCAGCATATTTCCATATCACTGAAAGTGACAAGTAAATAGTTGGCATATGAAAAAAATTGAAATTAAAAAAAGAAGTAAAGGAGAGGTGAATATAGGTACCTAGTGGTCAGAGGGCTAGTTAAAAGCCTTGTGCTTGAAAGCACAAGGCTCTGGGATCAGACTATAAGTTTCAGTGTCAGTTCTACTACTTATTAGCAGTAAAATGTCTCCATGCCTCAGTTTTCCATTGGTAAAATAGGACAAATAAGAGTTCCAACTCTGAGGGTGGTTGTGGGACAATGATTTCATACATGTAAAGTGCTTAGAACAGTGTCTCGAACAAAATAAGCACTTGCTGACTGCTACTTGTCATTGTTATTTTCATTATTAAGAGGAAGATATGGGAGATAAAACTAGCAAGTTCCTTCATTTGTCTCTCTGTAATATTACCCTGTGGTCCTAGTACTGCTGATTAAAGCCGTGGGCTCTCTCCCACTTGATGGTCTGTTGCATGAACAATCACACACTGACAAAGAATCAGGGTCATGAAACAGGTTTCTAGTGGAGGATCTGCTGAAGAGGAGCAAGATCCTGGCTTTTTTATTGATGGAAACATTGCACTGTTTCAACCACACAGGGTAGGAGGATAAGGAAAAGGGGTAGGTGAAAGTGAAAATATGCTGTTGTTTAGGCTCTGGGGGAATGAGTTTACTAACTGCATATCTGCTTGGTCATCTGATAATATAATCAAACCATAATGGTCTTAGTTCTGTTGACTGAAGCAGTGGTCTCTCTCTTACTTGTTGGTCCTCCAAATATTTGAAGAATACTTAGGACTGGGTTCTCTAGAGAGTAGCACTAAGACTAAGGATAGATGCCAAAGGAAGCCAATCTTCCATTCGATACTAGAAAGATGTCTCTAGCACTGAGAACCATGCCCATATGGTTCCCTCTGAAGAGAGAGAACTCCCAACCCTCGAAGGAGAGTCCTATGCTGGATAAGCTGCTCCAGAACATGGGAGCCCAGATTTGGTTTCACCTCTTGCAAAATTTTTAAATAAATTAGGAGACTTGATAGGGTTGACAAACATATGTATTACTAAGGCATTAATAGTTTCATTTATTAATTAACTCAACCCCCAAAAATAAGGAGGGGGAAAGGACTATACTTTGAAACCTGCACCCATATGTTTATTGCAGCACTATTTATAATAGCTAAGATATGGAAACAACCTAAATGCTCAAAAACAGACCAGTGGAATAGGAAGATGTGGTAATATACATCAGGGAATACTACTCAGCAATCAAAAAGGATACATTCCTGCCATTTGTGGCAACATGGATGGGGCTAGAAGGATTTATGCCCAGTGAAATAAGTCAGAAGGAAAAAGGAAACCATTGGATGCTTTCATTTATAGGAGAAATATAGAGAAACCAAACAAAGGGTCAGAAAAAAAAAGACAAAACTTACCAGCAAATTATAGATCTGAGGCATACAGTAGGGGAGGGGAGGATAAGGGGTCAAAATAGGGAGGGACAAGCAGAAGGAACTATGGTTATGGTTCTTGGGTGATGTGGTAGTGGGAGTTTTATGGTGGCTACATCTGAGGGGAGAATCAAATATTGTACAAAAATGAACAATGGTATAAGAAACTTAAAAAGATTATTAAAAAATAAATTTACAAAAAGGACTACCCTTTGGGTTAAGTAAATAGAACATCATCAAAAGCATTTTCTCTCACCTCATGCACACACACCCTACACAGACGTACACACTCACACACACTTCTCCACGTTGCCCTAATTCTCCCTCATTACTATGTACCTGTAGGAAAGTCTTTCTGAACTGGCACTAGCCCACAGATTCACACTTAGGCACCATCCACACATGTGGTACTTTTGAACCTCACAGAGTTAGCAGTATGTGGGCTTGGCAAGCAAGAGATGATGTTAAGCCCTTCAGACAGGCTGTCATGCAATAATGTAACAGAATTTAGACTCAGGCTTATCTTATTCACCCTGAAAATAAAATGAAATCTTAGCTGAGGTCGGCCATTCCACATTATAAATATGAGGAAAATTTTGAAATGGCAAATGAAGGAGAGCTTGGAGAATGTTCATGTTAGTTTGGAAAAGAGATGGGGAAGGGACCAGAAGAAAGTATGCCCTAGGAGGCAGCACACTGGAACTTGACTCTGTAAGCTTAGGAAGAGTTGAGTGAGCACCAATGAAGCACCCAGCTAACTAGGAAGGACAAAGTGATGAGCTTGGAGCTTAGCAAGGTCATGGGTGAAACACAAGAGCACTTGACCAGGAGGTTCAAGCCCTGACTCTATCATTGCTTCTATGTGATCTTGGACAAAGATTCTCACACTCTACAACTCAGTTTCCTCATCTGAGAAATGATAGGGTTAGATTGCTAGATGCCCTTTCAAACAAAATTCTCTCTGTATATACCTCTGGGGTTGCCCCGACTAACTCTTCTAGAAAGGGCTTTATTTATCACTGTAGCTAAAAGACAGAGGAGTCATAAGTTCTGGGTTGGAGCTTGGGTCCACAACTTGCTAAATCTGATTTTTCTCATCTTCCAAAGGGAGATAACAGAAGCACCTTTAAATGAGATGATGCATCAGTAGCATTTTGCAAAGCTCCTGGAACATACTAATGACTTAGTAAGTGAGGGCTGTCATTAGTGTCATTAGAGGTAAGGGCTGAGCAAGGAAGGACAAAAAGATCAAGGAAATGGAGGACTTCTGTCTCATGCCACTGCCCAGGGCAACCTTTTTTGCTTCTGCCCCAGACAGACCTTTGGGATGAACACAAATTATTCCAACCTTTCCTAGGCACCAAGCATCTCCCGGATACTTTCTTCTGCAAAAGCCCTCATAAACACAAAGTGAAATTTCCAGAAGAGAAACAAAGGTGAATGGAACATTCAAGAAGACTGTGTAAGTGCTGCATCTCCCACTTTAATGCCCTGTGTCCTTCCTCTGTTCCACCTGTAGTCCCTGACACCTAACAGCATGCAGTTGCTTGCATTTGTTGAATGAAATGATCAGTTACAGCACCATAGGCCCTGACCATCAGGCTGTAAATTACACAATAACTGGGTAATTGAAGAGCGATATAATTACCTGGCACTAAATACTTGACTCTGAGACACTTACCCACCCAGCGCTGAGAATCCTGCACAGCTTTCCTGAATGGATGCTAATTCCCCTGGGTTAGAGGCAATGCCGGGCATCCATGCAGATGACCTGGAAAAGGTCCCCCTCAGTCATGCTCCCCAGTTCCTTTGCAGACCCAGGCCTCTAATCTTGGGTCTGTCGCTGTCTGCACAGGGATACATGAAGCCCTGCAAGGAATGCTGTTACTGGTGAGCTAATCCTATGGAGACGGAACAGGAGATGCTCCAGGACATGCTGTTACTGGTGAGCTAATCCTATGGAGATGGAACAGGAGATGCTCATGACCTGTCTACACCAGGTGGGAATGAGAGGAGGCAGTACAGACACGGGGGGGGGGGGGGTGAGAAGGACAAGGAGTGGGACCCTCTGTAGAGGCACCCTCTCAGCGGGCAGAGGGCCTGCCCATAGGGTGGCCTCCCTGACTGTGGATGACCTCAGGTGTCAGCACAAGGCCCAAGTCTTGTCATGTCCTCACTAGAACATCCCTGTTCTCCTACCTTTCCACAGACCCTGACCTGCTTCCGGTTTTCTCACCCTTGTGATAATTACCAAAGCCCGTCTATGGTCTCCTGGCCTCCAGCCTCACCCCATTTTTTGCCCATTCACCGACTACCCCCTGACCTGTGAACCTCCTGAAACATCAATTCCCCTCCTTCAAACCTACAGCAATGCCCAGCAGAGGCTGCTAGCTGACAGCTGTTAAGATAGCTCTGGTTTTATAACTGGTTTTTATAACTGCTGGCTTTATCAATTCTGCCAGCATCTAAAAAGTGGGAAATTTCACCTTTAAAAATTCCAGTTCTAACTTGTCTCAAAGTCTTGAATGACCTAACTCTGTCAGTCTTGCATTCCATGATGCAAGTGTTGGAGGTCATTGGGTGCCAACCATCACCTGCCAGTTGGGCACAGGTCCTCCTGTTTTCCCCATAGAGAAAGGGCAGGGAGGCAGGAGTCCCCAGAAGCCTCTCCCCTGACAGGACCAGATACCTGAAAGCTGGTTTATGCCACCTGCTGAGGAGTTTCAAGGTGACAGGACAGGTAGGTGGGGGCAGGGTGGCTTACTGGGTTCTCAGCTGGTGCTCTGGACCCAGTTGGAGGCTGCCTCTACCAGGTGGGCCAACCAAATGTCCTTCCTTCCCGGCTGGACAACTTCTCTCTGCCAGCCAGGAGAGAGCCAGGTAAAGTCCTACCTAGGATACTTTTCCAGAACTTAGTGGTTATAAACCAGGTGCTAAAGAGGCCCTGCCCCCCTTTATTCCTGAGGCCCCACCCCTGGGTCTGGCCTTTCTCCACCCTAACTCAGGGGCAGCTGCTGCACCCCCTCCCTTTATTTCCATCCCACTGTTCCTATCAAAGCCCTAACAGCACATATTTTGTTAATTGTACAAACCTAATGGGGGAATGCATTGGCAAAAAAGGGTAATGGCCATCAGACCAGCAATAAAACAAAATTAATGGCCCATAGGAAGAAATCATGTCCACTTAATCCCGGCTCTGAAACTCTAATAGAATAATGGAATACCAACGGAGGGTTTTTTCTCTCTATGCAGATTGCTTACACCATGTTAATCACTTGCAAAGCAGGCCACATACCACTCCGGCTCACATGACCCTCCAGGGAAAGTAGCAGACCAGAAACATTTAGTGCAAGGCTCATTACTGACATGCACCACCACCACAGCAATACCTGCCCTCCCCCCTCTCTCCCCCAGGTGACTCTGGGACAGCCAGTATGGGGTGTCATTGAAAGCCATCAGGTGTGGTGGGCCAGAAAGCAAGACACACAATGCCTAATAATGGCAAGTGTTTATTGAGCGCTTACTATGTGCCAGACGCTGGGTTAGCTGAGTAATTTCCATGTGCTGTATTTCTGTATCCCATTTCCATCTTCTGTATCCATTATACAGGCCAAGAAGACAGCCACTAGCTACATGTGGCCTTTTAAATTCAAATTCTAATTAATTAAAATTAAATGAAATGTAAAATAAGATCTTGGGCCTGACCAGTCACATGTCAAGAGCTCTACGGCCACATGTGGCCAGTGGGTATTACGCGGGCAGATCTAGTGTATTTCTGTCATCACAGAAAGGTGTGCTGGTATACTACTCCAGAAGACTGAAGCCACTTAACAGATTCAGAAACCAAGGCGCAGAGAAGTGAAGAAAGCTGTTCAAGGCCATGCATTGCTGCTTGAATGAGCTGGGATCTAACCTAGGTCTACCTCGGTCTTGCTCCAGAACCCCTGCACTGCTTCCCTGTAAAAGTCACTGTGGAGGCAGCAGGCAGGTCTTCTGAGGGAAGCTGGTTTTGGAAAGGCTCTCTGTCCTCTGCAGCCCCCAGAGAGCAAACAGACCCCAGTGCTCCACTAGGGAGTCTGCTCCTGGGGTGTGTCTCAAACCCAGGGAGATGATGTGGTAGCATTTACTTGAATGCAGCCAAAAGAGTAAGTCCTGAAAGTTGTCGTCACAGGGAAAAGAAATGATAACTTTGTACAGTGACAGTTAATAAAAGGGCTTAGGGTAGGTTTCATGTCAGTAATACATCAACCAATTGTGTTGTGCCTCTGAAACGAATATAATGTTATGCGTCAACTAGACTTCAATTTGAAAATAAAAGCAAGTGTCTGAAAAATGCAAAGTCTCAAGATAAATAGAGAAATAAAACTGGGAAGTTCAACTAGAGAGGGAGGAGTTTACAGATGACCTAGCCAAACTCCCTTGATTTATGAAGAAATCAACACAATGGAAAAATTTGGCAACTTGCCCAAGATCAAACAGTTGGCCAGTTAGATGATAGGCCAGGTCTCCTGGTGACCCATCCTTACCGGACAAGGGAGAAGACAAGAGCAATGTGACTTCAGGCCAAGAAAACAAAGAGATGACCCTCAAATCTCCCTTTAAAGTTCTGTGCCGGCTTGAAGATTCTGGGAGGACGTGGGCCTTGAGGAAAAGTGGGAAGGGGAGAAGAGGCCAGTCATTGGGCTAGGAAATACATCAACCAGAAACACGACACTGGGTTGCTATCATACTTGGGAAAGTGCTCTGTCTACTAGAATTAAAAACATACATACACTTGGAGCAACTCCAATTTGAAAACATATCCAAAGGGCAAAATGGCCAATGTAAAGGATCATGTGACAGACCCTATGGGAGAAAAGGGTGGGAAGCAACCCAGAGAGTCACAATGGGGGAATGGCAGGATAACGAGGGGGGAACGACCCTGGAACAACACAGGGGGGGTCAGGCCCCTCCCAGTCAAAAATCCAAATCCAGTTTAGAGTAAGCCCTCTGTATTAGCAAGACATCAATCTCCCTGGAAGAACCAAACGATTTTGTTCGTTGACAACAAAATGTTGGAATAAACCAACATTTGTGGTCAGTTCCATTATGGAATCTGGATAGAAAAAAAAAAATCCATAGACAAGTGGACCTGCACTGTTTGAATACCTGTGTTCAAGACTCAACTGTCTACTTTAAATAATTGCAGCTACGACAAAGGGTAAGTTATATAGCTCTGTTCTTTGCCATAGAGATAGCCTTAATGTTCGAAGCAAGCAAAGTCTCAGAGAGATGTGTACAGTGTGATGCCATTTTGGTTAAAAACAGAGAAAACTCTGGAATGGCTGTTTTCCATTTGCTTGTGTTTGTGTGAGCATGGAGATGGCAGGAAGGAGACAGTCTGGAATGTTCACACTGGAGCTGGCCAAAGAGGGACTGGGCATGGTGGAGAGGCTGGTCATTTTAACTTTATTCTGGTTACAATCAATTCTGTCACTTCAATCATTTATGAAAAGAAACTTAATAAAGAAAAGTAAGATAAACTGTTACAAGGAAGAGACAGTGGTTGAACTCGAGCAGCAGCTAGACCTGACTTCAGATAGGCCCTACTGATTAGCAGCACAGCCTGCACCAAGCTCCTTAGCCTTCTCCATCTGAGTTTCCTCCCCTGGAAGTTGATGATAATAATATGGTATCATGAGGCTGCAGGGAGATTGCTGAAAAGATGAATTTAAATCTACTCAATAACAAGGGCCTTTTAATCAATGTTGTGGGGACCACCTGCCCAAATCTGGGGGTTACCCCCTGGGTTGATCTTCCAGGGCACTTGGGTGTACACCTCCCAGGGTCCTCCATTTGGCCTTGCATTATTGTGTTAACATACATACTTCCTTCCAAACTGTTAAGTATTTGTGGTAGCAACAATAGACTGCTTATGTATTCATTCATTCCATTCATTCCTTCATTCATTTCACTATTTATCTACTTGATGATGTTGTATGTATGTGCACCAAGCACTGTGCCTGAATCAAGGACAGAGCAAATGAACAAAGCTGAGATGTCCCTGTTTTCATGGGACCCAAATTCTAATAGTGCAAGTGAACTTTTTTTTTTTTTCTTAAAAAAATACCTAGCAATACCTAGTATGCCGGGTGGTGATAAGCAGTCGGAAGAAAAATGCACAGGATAAGGGGTATGACGTGACCAGGAATGGAAGGGTGGGTGTTTTAGAGAGAGGGGGCAGGAGAGGCCCCAGAACTCACTCAGAAAGGGACCTTGGTGGCATGTGACTCAGCCCCAGTGAAGTCAGTAGTCGCTCCAAAGTTGTTAGTTTATGAATAAAATAAAAATAGATTTGACAGAGGGGGAACAGTTAAGAAAAGTTCAAAATATGCCCCAGCTTCTGAGTAAGTATTCCAAAGAATCGAAGACCTGACTTGCAGAGATAATTTGTGTATCTGTGTCCATAGCATCCTATTTCCCACAGCCAAGGGTGGAGGAACTCAAGCCCACGGATGGGTGGGCAGATAAGCATGCATCCAGGGGACTGTTCTTCTGTCTTATCAAGGAAAGCAGTTCTGGCACCTGCCACAACATGGGTAAACCTGGAGGACATGAAGCCCAGGGAAACAAGTGACCAAAGGATAGACACTTCCATGAGTAACAGAGAGCACTCAGATCTATAAAGATGGAAAGTAGAATGGCAGTTTCCAGAGACCGGAGCGGGGTGCCATGGCAGTTGTGGTCTAAGGGACCCAGAACTTTACCTTACAAGATGAATAGAACTGGGGTGGATGTTGGTGAGGGTAACCCAGCCTCGGGGATGGACTAAGTACTTCACACCACTGAGCTCTTCACTGAAAAACAGTTCAGGTGGTACGTTTTATGTTCTATGAACTTTACTGCAGTTTAAAATATATGGCTGCCACCACTTGCTTCTCCCAATTTCTCTCAGGGGAAAAAAAAATCTGAAAGAGGAGGAAAGGAGGAGCGAAGATAAGGGAGCCCAGGGGCACAGTGACAATAGGAAGCCTGAGTCTCTGAAGCCACAGAAGGAAGAGCTGAAGGAAGAGAGGAGCTGACACCCAGAGCTGGCTGCCCATGGGGGAGGATCTGATCTCAGGTGATTTCAGAGGGCTGATGGGGGCGGGAGGGGGAGGAGACGATGACCACACACACACACACACACACACACACACACATACACACGGATGGACGACACACAAATAAGATGTATCTTAGCATGAAAAGGAAAAGGCAGGAAACAGGTTGAATTGCAGGGGAGGGCGACCAACTCTCTAGTCTGAGGTGAAAGACTGGCAAGGAATGTTTCCATGGGAGAAAATCTACAAGGAGAAGGAGTAGAGGCTGAGGATAGGAGGAAAGGGTGTGGGAGGCGTCTGGCAGTTGGTCCTGCACCCCTGGCCCTAACTCCCTGGACTTCAGGTTCTTCAGCTAAACCAGTAGCAGGACCACAGTGACCAGAATCTTAAGGCGTGAAGGGTCCACACACCCCTTGAAATTTCACCCAGAATGGTATTTACGTGTGCATTTTCCTGTGGGGAGGTGTACAAATATTGCCAAAATTTCAGGCTATCCACATCCCCAGAGAGGTAAGGGGCAGGTAGAGGCGATTTTCAACAGGTTCACATGCAAATAGGAAGTTCTAAGATTTCGAGAAATCTTGAATTAGAGAGCCATAAATTTTGGGGTCTCAGATAAATCAAGATGTTATCCTGCCTGGCCTGAGACACAGATTTGATAAAAATAATTATATATGTTGAAAAATTGGAGCTGTTTCTCAGCTGTGAGAATGAGCTCCATCACAGTTGTCCTTGTGGCTGTGTCACAAAGGTCAGGGCCGTTCAGAACTATGGGGTGGGGGAGCTGGCCCCTCTCTTTCCTGAACAAAGACAGCCTGATTAAGGGGAAGAGGTCCAGCCTCCTTGGGTTGGAAATGAAGACTCCCTTGATCCCTCTTGCGGAATGGTCCAGGCAGAGGGTAGATACAGCCGTGGCCTGCCCAGGGCAGCACGATGCATCTCCTTGTGCCACAGAGACTCCCTCTGCATCTGGCTCCACTCAGGAAAAAATGTTCAACACTGTGACTGAGAAAAGTGACAGACTGAGGGCTGTGTCAAGGAAGGACAAGTGCAAGACCCAGACTGGAAACCTGCAAAAGGACTGTGCTGGTCCCCGAGGCAGAGGGACATGGCCCACTATGGGTAGTGCTGGCCCAGCCCAGGGCAGGGGATGCTGATGTGTCAGAACCAACAGTGTTGCCCCTGGCCTTAGGGGTCATCTGTTCCTACCTTCTCATTGAGGTGTCTCCAGCCCCCTGCACTCATTTACAAAATATGTTTTGCATCAGAGCCTTTACTAGGTAGGAGACAGATCATGAACTTCAACTCCAGGTCCTGGCCTCAGGGATCCTGGGGTCTAGGTGGCCAGAGAGAGATTAGAGGATGGAGGGGTTAAGTGTCATCCCACAAGTGTGTGGTAGGGGCCACAGTAGGGGTATCCCCATTTTAGACAGGTACACGCAGATGGGGGCCATGTGGGTGCTGGAGAGAGTGGAAATCTTTACTTTGAATTCCAAGCTAAGCCAACAGCCACCCCGTCTCAGAGGCGGGTGCTCACCTGGGCAGTCCTCAAAGGGAGCCAGTGAGTACTAAGTCCGGTGGGGAGGGAGCCCCATTCGGGCAGGCCAGCCACAGCCCTCCAGAGCCGGCCTCTCTGCGTAGCACTTCCCATTCATTATTTTCTAACTTGCCTCCCGGGGCTGGTCCTGAATATTGTTTCATAAATAACTTAACAGGGCTCCAGCTTGTTTAACTGAGGTTGGGCAGATGCGCACAGCGCAGGCTGATTAGGAGAGAATGTGGCTGTGCTGAATGGCTCTGGGATGCTGATCCTCTGCGGAGGGGCGGCTCTGCAGAGAAGGCAGCCAGCCACACGGCTGGTGTCCCCACCTGGATCCCCGGATCACAGCGGGATGCTGAAAGAGCATTTGTTTCCAATTGTTCTTAGCCACTAATTTGGCTCCAGGGTATAACACCAATCTGAGAACAAACGGAGTAGGAAAACTGTGCCTTTCCTAAAAGAGGCCCAATTTTACCATAAACAGGGGAGGGGGGTGGAGGTGCCCGGAGCTCACCACAGGCACGTGCCCCCCTGTGGCCTGCAGAGCAGGGCTGGCCCTTCCCTCTCCAGCCGGCTGCACTGCCATCTGCCGCGCCTCACCTGCTCACTGCTCCTCCGAGGTGCCTCCAGCAGAGGACAGATTACCCTGATGGCAGGTGGATAGAATGTGATTCCTTGCTAGCATAACTACCCAGAACAATCTCTCTCCTGAGCAGCTGATTGTCTCCACCTGGCACCTGCCAAGGCAGGAGCTGCTGGTGTCACAGGCCGGTGGATGTCTCAGGCTGACGTGAGCCCCTCACCCTGTGCAGGCAGGCTCGAGAGGCAGGACCGCTCAGAGGATGGGCTGCCGGGCCCCAGTCAGGTTGGTCTGGGCATTTCTCAGGAGAAGACACAATAGCAGCTCTGTTTCTGAAGGCCTGGGGAGCTAGCACCCTGGGGGGGGGGGGGCAAAGGGAAAGGAAGAACTGGGGCACACAGCTTCAGCAGCAGCTGCTTCTCAACACCCATGTGCAAAAGTCACCAGCAAACAAGAGGCCTTTTTCAGAGTTAAATCGCCTTCTTGTGGCTTAAAATAACTGAATCAGAGAACTTTCTCTGTGACCCTCTTGAAAGCAAACTGGTGGATAAAATGCCTTTACCAACCCTCCCACTTTACTCCCAGCCTCCCAGCAGGGATGCCTTGGCTTCTCCCTCCCAATGCCTTCCTCACCCATCCACTCAACATAGTATAAAAATACTAGAAAGAAAACAGCTTTTTAAACTCTCTGTGCAGCTAAGGCACATGTTCCAAAATCTTCGCACTGAAGTTTATGAACCTCTCCAGGCTACTTGACTCTGATGTTAGACATGTTTCTAGCAGCTCAGGGGTCCTGGGCCTGTTAGAAGCAATGAAAGAGGAGGAGCTAGGCTTTTTCCCTCAGGCATGCTGAGGGCAAGGAGGGCTGACCAGGGAGAGCAGCAAGAGACAACCTAATGAATGGTCACCTAAGTTTCGATCATATTCACAGTCATAGGAAGGTAAGGACGTTGACGACCGGGGATGGTGAAAACATCCTTGGTGGACTTCAAAATGTAGACCTAGAGCTATCTGGAAAATTCCAAATGATGCTTCCAGGCTGCCAGGTTCTCCTATAGGTTGTATTAAACCCTGTTCAGAAGCTGCTGGTGTTTGTTGCTCGTTGCTTCATTGGTCTCACATTGAGTCCTATGGATGCTGGCTCAGACCAACAATGCATAAGGCAAGATGAAGGTAGGGATGTCCTGTGACACGCCATGCAGGAGCACACACACACACACATACACCCTACAAGCATCTGTTCCACATAGAGTGAGCACTAGGTGCATGTCTGCAGGTGTTCAAAAGGTAACTGGGAAGAAGAAGAGCCAGTGACACTGGCCTTTCACCTGGTTGTTAGCAACTTGCAGGAGAATTTTTAAGACGAGGGACTGTAATAATTCAGGAGTCAACTAATAATGCTGTCTTACCAAAACTTGAAATGACCCTGCCAAGAAAAACCGAAAGAATCAGGCCTGAAGAGTGTGGGAAAGGCTCTCCACTTCATTCTAGAGAAAGTGGCTGCTCTTCATGGGCCTGGCTTCCTCCAGCAACAAATGACCGCCTTGGAGTCCTCGGGGTCTACTTTATTAAGGGCTGGCTTGCCCTGTCAACCTGCTTTCTTTTCTTTTCACTGAAACTTTGCAAGAAAAGATTTTGATCAGCTGTTCCTCTCTAACCTCCAGAAAATCCCCCCCCAAATGTCTTCTTCACTGTCCTTTAGGTTTTTGCCCAGCCCAAGGAGACACATGTCAGTCCCCCAGAAGGCAGGCTGGCACATGGCATGGGCATCATTTTGGGGACACTAAGTTTTCATGAAACTCACAAGGGATAATGGGGGAGGGGAATTCTGGCAATCTGTCCTAAATAACTCAGGTTAATAATTTATATGTGCATTAAAAAAAAACACCTTCAGAAACAAATTGCATACAAATTGTGTGACATTTGAAGGGAATTTGCCAATGTTGCTCAGTGAAGCATAATAAATATATGCGGCTCATAGTAATAAGTTACTTAAACTCAGGGCACTAAATGATTTATTAATTGTCTTCTAATCCTTTGCAGCTACAACTGAGACTGAGAGCGGTGCACATATTTCACATAACAGCTCATAGCACCTCCAACACCCAATACCAAGGCCTCCGCTCTGCATGCTGGTCCCCAACTCTGCAGGTGGACCTGGAGCAAGAACAGGAGCTAAGGAGACCACTTTTCTCAGCAAAGGGGGTAAAAATACATCCCACCCCATGAATGTCACCCAACACATTTCTTTGGCCTGGCATCCCTCCCTTGCGTTCCTGTTCTCGTCTACCTCTCCAGTTGCCATTAATCTTTCAGTGCATGCCGGGCACGGTGGTTCGTGCCTTCAGCCTATGAAGCAGCCGGGGCTAGGGATCATGGTTCGAGTCCCACCTGGGGCCCGTAGCAAGACCTAGTTCCAAAAAATAGCTGGGCGTGGTGGCATGCGCTTATAATCCCAGCTACCTGGGAAGCTGAGGCTGGGGATTGCTTGAGTCTTTGGTACCCCAGGTAACGAGAGCCTGTGGTTCCATGGGCAAAAATAGCGAGACCTGGTCTCAAAAAAAAAAAAAAAAAAAAATCTCTCAGTGCAGACACTAGTGCCCGAAGAACAGACTATTGTATCCTGGGATGCCCCAGTACTAAAATCATAGACCTGAGTCCTGCCCAATGCAGATGGTGAGCTAAAGAGAATTAAAAAGAATGAGAAATGGAACACAAAACCTGTCCTCTCTCTAGGAAACGCTGCCCCAGAAGGGAACGTGGATTTCTGCTGCTGTGTCCACTTGCTGTGTCTTCTCCCTGTCCTTAGTGCTCCACTATTAGCCTCCACTCCCAGGATGCCCCAAGCTCAGGCTGCTGCCCAGCCTCACCTGCCAACTCCACCCTATCTTTAGATCCATACCCAAGGGGCTGTATGGACCGCCTGAACTCTTTGGAGGAAACATCACCAGTAAACTAGAATCTGTAAGCCAGAAATCCAACCCCAATTCAGCGGATGAATGAGACACAAGACAGGCTGCCTCCCAGAAAATGAGTGACTAGAGGATTGCAGAGACTGAGTTCAAAAGGTGAAATGGTTCTCCAGGCCTTCTTGCCTCCCCCAGCGCACTTCACTCCAGAATTCCTGCCTCAGAATGGTGCCGCCTTCTGTCTGTGACCCAGATCTGGAAACCACCTTTGATTCTGACTTTGCCCTTTCTCTCACTCCCACACACAACCCCGGAAGATTTCACTCTTCAAAAACATCTTTCTAATCTATCCCTTTCTATCCCCACTACTGCTGCATAATTCAGAGCCCAGGGGTGAAAATCAGCAGTTCTTCCTAGACATTTTGTGGGATTTACACAGTGGTTTTTGTTTAGTTTTTTAAAAGGTAATGTGTAATGTGGTTCAAAAATCAAAAAGTATAAAAAGGCATACACTGAAATGTCTCCCTCCGATGCTTGTCTCCCACCTGTCCAAGCAAACACAAATGTAAATTCTTATTTTTCCCTTTTATGTACACTTTTCTGTACCTTGGTGGATTTTTTCTTCTAATACTTAATATATTTGGCAGAGCTTTCCATATGAGTACAAAGAGAGCTTGCCCATTTCTCTTTTTAAATGCATAATTCATAGTATTCCATTGTCAGGATATTAATTTAATTAATTGGTCCCTAATTGATGGTCACCTGGGTTCTTTCCAACCTTTAACTTTTATAAATAATGGTGCAAAGAATAAATTTATTCATATGTCATTACATATATGTGTGGGTTTATCTTTACAGTCAATTCCTAGGTATGATATCGTCAGAAGGTAAAAGACTTATAATTTTAAGGGGTATTGTTCTTCAAAAGGATTATACTGATTTATACTATAAACAACCTGCCTCCCCAGAATGTTGCCAATACAGTATGATATCAGATGTTTTGAATTTACTGCCTATTAAAAAAGTAAATGAATGTGGTATCTCAGGATGGAGGATGGATTAAATTAGTATTTCTCTAAATATATTTCATGTTGATCATCCTTTCATATATTGAGTCATTTGCATTTTCTGTGACTAGTCGGTTCACATTCTTTGCCCATTTTTTTCTATTGGGTTAGGTTTTGTTATTGATTTTTGGGAGCTTTTTATATGTTAGGGAGAATAATCTTGTGGTGTGAGTTGTAAAATTTTTCCTAAATTTGTTGTATATCACTTGATTTGCTTAATGATTTTTTTCCTGTTGCTTTTTAAAATATTTAATTTGATGCCAACAGATCAGGACCCTCCACTGTGTTGACTCTGCACCTGCATATGCATAACGGTTACGTGCATTGTCCTGTGAGTATACACGTGCATGTATGTGTACATGAGTCTGCATGTGTGTCTTGTGTGACTGTGCATGACTCTGTGCGTGTATGGCTCTATATGTGTGTGCACATATGTGTGACCGTGGATGCACACGTTACAGTATGTTACATGTGTGAGATCTTGTGTGTGGGTGTGCACGTGTGTGTCCCTGTATATGCATGTGACCGTGTGTTATGTGTGTGTGCTGTGTAAGCACATACATGCTTGGGTGACTGTGCATGTGAATTAAGGAGAGGAGGAAGGTAGTTTGCACAGAATGGCCTTCTGCCTAGTTCCATGCATATTTACATCCGGCCACACCGAGCCCAAACATGCCCCATGTGAACTCTGCATGTGGTCAGCAGTGGGAGGCTTCACCTATTAACTCGCTTCTAACAATGCTCCCCTGTTGCAGGCAGTCCCTACCAGCCATGTGACATCAGTGTTACCAGCTCTGTGATTAGCCCATGACCTGAGCAGCCAAGGTGACAGGGAAGGGGAGGAGGGAGGAGGTGCCTTTTCTAACTCAGTCAAGTTTCCCTTAGATTCCCAAATCCAGGCACCCCGTAGCATCTCTGATCAAACCCCAGGGGAAACATTTCTGCCCATGGACCGCTTGGTTTTCAAACGTGCTCTGAGCATGGGGAGACACACAGCCCTTCTTATACCATTAATCAGAGGCAGCATCCCACCTTCAGCTGGATAAGGGGTTGGAGGGGGGTGACTGTGGAAGACAGAGCTACCTGGGTTCCTGGTCAACTCTGAGAACCTCCCTCAGCACCCACCCATATTGGCTCCCTATCGGCACTGCTCCTCCCCGCTCTGTCCCATCTTGCACTGTCTATGGTAACAAAAACAAAGTCCAAGGCCACACAGCCTGTTGGAAGCAGGCAGACTGGAGACCACAGCCCCCACTCTGTCTCGTCCCCTCAGCTGCCTGCAGCTCCAAAGTCCTCTGAACTCTGCCAACAACAGCCACAGTGAAAGGTTTTCCTCCTGAGCAGGGCAAAAAAAGATAATCTGTAGGGCCTGGGTCTGACATGAACTCACAGCCTTTCCTGACCTCCAGGGAGGGGGAAAAGTATCCTTGCACTTATTTGACATAAAACATCTCAGCAGCCAGAGAGGCCTCATTCTCTGCATGTTCCAAACCTTGAAGGGACCCAGTGCCCCTCCCAACCAATCTAGAAAGAGGCAACATAGTTGACTGATTCAAGTGAGCAAAACTTGAATAGAAAAGCTAACTGGAAAGATTTTTCTTTAACCATTCCCTAGCATCTTTGCAAGAAGCAGAAACTAAACAGTGGGGCTTGGTGTGTAACTACCCTAGGCCTGGGAAGGAAGAAAGAATAATAACCATCCAATCTTCCCAGTCTTACGATACCTTCAAGATCCTTCACGTCTGTCCTCTGGTTTTTGTGAATTACAGGATAATGAAAAAGAAATTTCCACAGTGGCTGAAACCCTACTTTTCTATCTGAAAGAAATTGGAGAAATTATATCCACTTTACAGGTGAGAAAAGTGAGACCCAAGGAACTGAAGGATCACAGAAAGGCATCTGACACAGCACCGTCTCCAGCCAGATCCCAACTCACAGTCCAGAGTTTATGCACTGTTCCCAGCTTTTCTTTGACTCATTCTCAGCTTGATTAGAAAACCAATTACTACTGTACTCACTCCCCAGCCCCATCTTCCTGGTGGGAGAAAAACAGTCCCCTCAAAGCAAGCTGATATTTGGATAATCCAGAGCCTTCCAACTGCTCCGGAAGACAGCCTTCCCCTTCCAGGACTTAGCAATGCTGCCAAAACAAGAGGAGAAAGCATCCAACAAAAGTTTGTTTTCATGGAGATTTTATTTCCTTCACTGAGGCTCTCCCACCACAGATTTCTCTTTGTTGGAGCTTGCATTCAGAAGTCACCAGATACACAGCCCCTGACCCTTGCAGCCCTTGGGGATCTCATGCCTTTATCTCTCCTCCTAAGCTCAGAGACTGCCTGCTCTCCCACTATCCCCCCCCCCCCAATAGGCCTTTGAGCCACGCTATAGAGAGGGGACTCTGAGTGGACAGAGATTTCAGTGGAACTGAGCCCTCCCCATCAAGCTGGGGGGGGGGGGGATGGACAGAGAGATGGTGGGCAGAAGGCTGTGTGTGGGCATCTCTGGGTTGGCAAGGGGGAGAAAATGCCTAAGTGCATCCCCTGTTTCCCTTGAGCAGAGACTGTGTTCCACTGAGGTGGGGCTGCTAGCGAGGGGCTCAGAAGGCAGGCTGCAGGCTGCAGATCTCTGAGGCTGTCGATCTCTGAGGCTGTCCCCAGGGCTTGGCTCAACTTGCAGAGACAGGGCCAGTCCAGGCAGAACTCGGAAGGGGATCAAATTTGTCTTACGCGGACAAGTCTTTCCTTTTCACCCTTTTCAGGATCATCTGGCCTCCTGGGCACACAATTTAGAGATTTTTTACTCTGGCTGCCTCTCTCAGCCAGGAAGAAAGGGGCTAACGACTTTAATCCATGCGTCACCCCACCCCGGGGTGTGTGCATTAACAGAGGGAAGAGGAGAGCAAGAGAGACTCAGAAGAGTAAACGCTGAGCTCCAAGAGAAAGAAATTGTTAATGGTAGAATTACAGGTTCAAGAGGTGGTCGGGCTTGAGAAGCGCAGTGAGCCTGGGTCACTGATGGGGCTCAGCTGAACTCACAGCCATCCTTCGGGAGGTGGGTCTTCATAGGAGATGTCTCAGGCATGGAGATGAGGGTGAGATAGAGCTGGGTGTGACTCTCAGTCCTGCAACCTGCTAGCTTTGTGATCTTGGTCAAGTTACTTAATCTCTTTGGGTCTCATTTCTATCATTTGCACGAATGGCGATAACACTCTCTCAAGGCTGGTGTAAGCAGCAGATACAGGCGCCAAATAGCCAAGGAGGGTATCTGGTCAGAATGGAAGCTAGGTTCCCCTGGCTCCCTTCTGCTATGAGGACAGAGGTCCAGTTGGCCTGCCCAGTACTTGTGTAGCTATCCACGCAAATGGTTTGGGTCCTTTCTTCTGTGTGCACCATCTCACTCTTGCCCCCAACCATATGTATTCAAATAGTAAATTCTACTTTCAATTTAAATGTTTGAGTCCATTTTAACTTTGTCATGAGGTGACAATAAACAGACTTTACAAAGCACTTTTTAAAGCTAGTGTCTCATTTTTCCTGAAACGGTCTTGTTCCCGTGGGATAAATGAGAGTCAGTTATACAAAGTGACTTAAAGTCACCCAGGAGGTAAGAGATAAGACAAAGCAAGTCTGGTCAGGGGCTGAGGCAGTTATAGCTAAGTCAATGTCATCCCGGAAAGGGGAAGAAGGTAACTGAGGCTTAGACACACAGGGAAGTCCCAAAGAATGATAACTTTCTGAAGACAGGGGAGTCTAAATCAACCTCAGAGCCTGGATTGGAAAGAAACAGTTCCAGAGCAGAAGACTGAAGTGAGGCACAGCCACAAGGCAAGAGGTAGAGACAGGAGGACAACCTCACAGGTTTGGGAGCCAGAGCAGGTGTACAGTCCAGTCACCTTTGATATAAAGATCTGCGGAAGGGAGCCCCAGGTCAGACTGGGTTACAGGGACTAAAGATGAGGCGGAAGGAGAATCTATTGAAGTTCACTTTTCAGGTTCATGTGGGCCAAGTCAAAAATGACTCCTGAGGCTAGATCCTTATCACCCGTCTACCTACAGAGTGTATGCCCCAGGTCTCCACCAGGCAGTACCAAACGGGGACAGAGAACTGGGGAAGATCCTGGTCCTGTCCTAACTATAGAACCAGCCTTCTGGCCTGGGGCACACTCCATGGGGTCTCTCATCCCTATCAGCATGGGGATACACAAAATGGGACTGCAACATTCTCCTCTCTCCCCATCCTAGTCAGCTGGGTTCCCTGACAACACTGAGTGCTGACTACCCTTTAAGAACACCCCTCTCTCTTCCTGACTTATGTGGACCTGCCAGGGTCAGGCAAGGGGGGGGGGTCACACCTGAACTAGAATGATGATTCTTGAATTCAGGGATTCATTATCAAGCCCAGAAAAAGCTGCTATCCCCCAGTCAGCATCTGCACTCACAAGACGGACTACATGCTTCTGGACTGGCCTTCTGCTTAGCCACCCATGGGAACTCTTTCAAAGGGAGATAAGGAGTTACTCCTGGTTCCAGGGAAGCTGCTAGTCTATATTGTGAAGGAATTTCAGACCATTTCCTTTCGCTTTCAGATGTACTTAATCAACTTGAAAAGGATTGTGAGGGCTGGAGCTCCTACAGGTAGAACTAACAGAGAAGAATAATGTTCATAAATCATTTAGCATGCAATCCAAACAGGGGTGACAGTTTTTTCTTAAAGGAAAAGGCAATGCCAAAGAAAGAGAGCCAGCTAGGAAACCAGACAAGTGCTGACTTGTCCCCAGATGCAGAGTGTCCTCAAGGGGGGCAAGCAGCTCATTTATATCATTTTTATCTGCAATTTGACCCTCAATACTGATTTTTCGATTCAGGTCCCTCCCCCACCCGGAATTGCTCAGACTAGCAAAGGGGTTCCTGCTATGAAAAGACAGCTGATGGGAACAGCTGCACCCCCACCTTTCCCTGCAGCCCAAATCAGGGACCGACTGTCTCTGCTGGGCAGCTGACTCCTTCCTGGGGCAGCTGGCCTGAGCCAGGAGCTCCAGGAGGAGGGAAGACAGACCCACAGACCAGGCTGCATTCCTGTGGGCGTCAGCTCAAATGTCTCAACCTCCTCAAGACTCTCCCCTGTGCCCCCCGCCCCCCGTACCATTCCTACCCAACACACACATAGAGCACACAAAATACTGCTGGGGCCCCAGCCACC